>JAAVTJ010000078.1:5000-12500 GCA_011947355.1 Phytophthora boehmeriae
AAAAAGTTTGAAAAATCGATTATTGCCCCGTCTAGGCTCCGGACGTGGAGTTAGACAAAATCTGAGGCCACCACGTGAATCTACGGGTGAAAACACGTCTAGGACAGCCCGAGTTGCTAGGGATTTCAGTTTCGATCATCGACTTCGACGCGGTCGAATTTTCATTTTATGACCTTTTCGACGCTCGTCGAAGTCGCCAAAAACGCGGTTTTAATTCATTAAATCTGATATGGCCCGTTTCTGTCCTGCAGACTTTATTGCATCTAGAGCGGAATTTTGCGCTCTTTACGATGAGACCAAATTCGGCGCCCAATTCGGTCTAGATCAAAAGTTATGGCCATTTGAATTTTCGGATTTTCGACGATTTTCGCGAGTTTTGCCGCCGATCCGCGAAAACTTGGCGAGGCCCTCCCGGAGCCCCCAGGACCTTCTACCACCTATCGAGCGAGTCTCGGGGCCTCCTCAGCATGCCGAACAAGAATCCGGACCCTTTGGGCGACTTTTCCGAACTTTGAAATCGGCCCCATAGTAAGTGCTGTTGTCAGCATGGCGACCCGAGTTCCTACGCGCTTTCCTGTCCTGTCCTGAAACGGCCGCAAAAACCCACAAGTCAACTTACAGTGGTCGGATTCGACCGGAGAAAACGGATTCTGAACGGGCTTGACCAAACTAAGCGATTCAAAAAAGTCTCGGGGATAAAAGACTAAATTAAAAAGTTATTTTAGTTTTTCATACATTTTTGGCCCGTTTGAAAAAACTAAAAACATATTTTAGGTTCTGACTTCGGGTGGGCATGCGGGCACCTCTGCTCGTCATTTTGACGCCCGATTTGGGACCTAGCTCAAATTCGTTCCCTACGAAAAAAATTAAAACCACGGACCAATCAAAATGTTTTTCGCCTTTTTCTCCGCCCACACGCATTTCGACTCTGAATCACAATCGGGAAAAAAGAGATAAAAGACGCGCCCTATCGTCCTACAGATGCACAAAAGTTTCGGGGCTCAACTCCAAAAATTGACCGAGTTATGCCATTTTGAAAATTGGCCCAAAACTGCCCAAAACCGCCATTTTGCGCTTTCGTGTTTTCGGAGCAACTTTAAATGGCCGTAACTCTGTCAATAGGATACGTATTCCGGAATTTTATGGTAAAGTTAAGGTCCCCAGAATACGACCTTTCGAGTGGTGCCTCGGTAATTTGGCAAATCCTAGGGTTGCATTTTGGCCAATCATATCGATTGGTGCGCCTCTCTTTGTCAATTCGGCGAGTTAGCACCCAAAACCGGTGCCATCGCAAAGAACACGTTCAGACGCATCTTTCGTCCATACAACGTTTTCACTCAACTTGCCTGTGGGAAGAGCAACCGCGGAAACAAAAAACGACTAAAACTGGCCATTTTGGGCACTCTAAGTCGATTAAATCAGTCAATATTGGGAATTGGGCGTGCTAATTTAGTCTGGGGTATACCTCTACACATGGTACATGACGTCCCAGGTTTATACGGGATCAAGTACTCTCTATTTTGCTGGCCGATTTTTCAAAGTTGGCGGATTTTGGGCACCTTTTGTGCTATTTTGGTCATTTAAAATAGTAAAACCTATATTTGGGTAATTTAAAATACATAGTATAGGTATATCTGTAATTATTATAGGTGTGACTAAATAATTGTACCTATTTGCTTAAGTACTAAACATCTGCCCCCAAACATATATGCTCTCTGTAGGGTGGCATATCCATTAAGTTGAAAGTTTATCTTGGAAATTGTATAGGCGTGACTTTCCGAGGCATCTGGGGACCAATGAAAGCAGTTTTCCCTATATATGTAGGGTGGTGAAGTCGTCATGGAAAAAAAAGTTTTTGCGTAGCGAAAGCTTTGGTTTTCTGTGATGTTTTTTCTACCTTATGAATGATTGTTCAGGCAATTCGTGGTTTTTGCGTGCTTTTGCAGGGGCGATTTCGGTCGTTTCTAAAAGCATTTGAAGGACATTTTTAAGTGTGCGTGCTGTGTTGGAGATTCCGACGCGGCGTGCATGCGCAGTGTTGTTGAGATTGTGTTTGTATGCTTTTTAGTATGTAAATATAGTTTTGATACATTTTGCGTTGCGCTGGGTGTTTTGCGCCGGTGTAGTGCTGAGTTTGTGGGTGAGGGGCATGTGCAATGCGGAGTAGTTTACCGTGCGCGTGTTTTTTCGAAGCGCTTGGCGTTGCCGTGTGTGCGAGATGCTACAACATCGCTCTGTCGGTGCCGGTGCGAATGTGCGCTGTTTGGGAATGCTTGTTTGTGCTGCGGTTTTCGGACTGCGGTGCGGCAGGTGGTGTCCTTTACGGTGTGTTTTGTGCTGGGTTTTGCCGGTGGAATTAATTCATTTTCGGGTAGACCGATTTTGACGTGGGGCCAATGTTGGCGTGCGGAGAGGACTACAACTCAAAGCGTGCTGGCGTTGGTTCTTTTGATCGATCGCTTTGCGGCGTGTGCTTCGGTGCGTGCTGCTTAGTGTGAGTGGTTTTATTTTATATCTTTCTGTGAAGATGGATGTGAAGTAATTCTTGACTTTGTGGATAACTTGGGGTGCGTATGCGAGTGGTCTTTGAACCTGTCCCTGCCTCGGTGGGTTGACATACTTGCGGCGTGTGTTTCGGCATGTGCTGCGGGGTTGGTTATCATTCGTGTTGCGTGTGCGCTTTGGGTGTTTTGTAAGGTTGAGGGCGGCTTTTCGTTCTTATTTATGGAGGATATTAACCTGGTTGATCCTGCCAGTAGTCATACGCTTGTCTCAAAGATTAAGCCATGCATGTCTAAGTATAAACACTTTTGTACTGTGAAACTGCGAATGGCTCATTATATCAGTTATAGTCTACTCGATAGTACCTTACTACTTGGATACCCGTAGTAATTCTAGAGCTAATACATGCATGAATACCCAACTGCTTGTCGGGCGGGTAGCATTTATTAGATTGAAACCAATGCAGTCTTCGGGCTGGTATTGTGTTGAGTCATAATAACTGTGCGGATCGCGCTTTTGCGCGATAAATCGATTGAGTTTCTGCCCTATCAGCTTTGGATGGTAGGATATGGGCCTACCATGGCATTAACGGGTAACGGGGAATTAGGGTTTGATTCCGGAGAGGGAGCCTTAGAAACGGCTACCACATCCAAGGAAGGCAGCAGGCGCGTAAATTACCCAATCCTGACACAGGGAGGTAGTGACAATAAATAACAATGCTCTGGCTCTTCGAGTCGGGCAATTGGAATGAGAACAATTTAAATCCCTTAACGAGGATCAATTGGAGGGCAAGTCTGGTTTAATAATGGTTTATTGTTTAGTTAGGGGAAAGAGGAAGAAAATCTGAGCTAAATGATATGCAGGTTGCCTATGTACCAGTTTTTGGGTACAGTTGTGTGCACCACACCAAATATAAAATTTGGGAGGTTTTCAGACCGATTTTCGACCATTTTTCAAATCAAGTTTGAAAGGGTATAAAGTGTCACAGGTACCCCGATCGGATGTGGCAGGTGAAAATGGGTGGCAGCGCAGCGTTCCAGTCCCGTCATTTGCGAATTCGCCGAGTGAAGCGCAAGTGGACCGAAACTTACATCGTAAGTCAGACACCTTCGGTTTCACTTGGATTTTGTATACTAACCATCGTTTCCGTAGGCCATGAAGAAACCGACTGGACCAGCTGATCCAGAGGCTCCGTCTTCGTTGGAACCTGCTGCAGGGGTTGCTCAAGTCGATCCGTGAGGAACTTGTCTGCTTCCAGCGCGGTTCCGGCGGGGTGGGGCCTGGGGAGAAGCTTGGGACGACAGAGTCGGGGAAGAGGGTGACACGGTCGGGAGCTGCGGCTCTTCAGCGTGCCGCGGCAGCGCCGACGGCGGCGGAGGAGACGGCAACGGCGACGACGGAGTCGACGGTAGCGGAGGGGCTACAGCAGTGACGGGGGCGAGTGCGGCAGCGGAAGCGATTGCGTCGGAGGAGGTGGGAGGAGCGTCTTCGGCAGAGGAGACTGAGAGGATCGGTTCGACCGTGGAGGAGGTGATTGCCGCCGTGTCCGCGGCTGAACTCGCTACTGCGTTGACGGAAGCGGTATCGTCGACCGAGACGACCCAATCCCCGTCGAAGCCTGGAAGCCCGAAGATCCCAACGGAGAGGAAGTCGGCGGCGAAGAAGGCGTCGTCAACGAAGAAAAGCAAAGCGTCAAAGAAGGTGACTGCACCACCGAAGAAGAAGACGACGACGCAGAAAGCCTTTGCCAGGGCTGTCGCGCAGGCAAACGCCGCCGCCTTAGCTTCACCCGCGGGTAAAGAGACGCCTTCGGGGTGTGTGACCGCCGCGATAGCTGCGACGAACAAGGCAACGACTCTGTGCGCCGGGTGTGGCGACGAGGCCGGACGAGTCCATGTGTGCCCGGACTGTGATCGTTCGGTGCATCCATGGTGCGGTTATCCGGTAGGCGAAGAGGGATATGGCCAGCCGGTGAGATGCCCGAGCTGCGATGAGGTGTCGAAGACCGGAAGCACTGCTAAGGGGTCTCGCAGTGGTCAGGCTCGCCAATCCGCTGGGTCGGACGAGGAGGCTAAATCCGAGAGCGACCTTGAGGACGAGCGCCCGGAAGTGGCCGATGGCTCGGCTAGCAACGGATCCAGCTCAAGCGAAGAGGGTGAAAGTTCCGGCAGCGACGGAGAGTTCGTGATCACTGGTGTGCAGCCAACATCAAGGTTGCAGCCAACGGATGAAGCTGGAGTGCTGACGCGTGGACAGGAGGCAAACCTGGCCAACTACGGAGTTCGTGTCATCGTACCAGCGAAGACCCAGACGTCGTCTGGTGGCCGGCGGGGCAAGGAGAGGGAGTTCAAGCTGTACCGGATTTTCAATCGATATACAGTCGGCGGGGAATACGCGTACGAGTGTTTGTGGGCGGAGGGGACATCACCCAGACAACCACAGAGTGGCGAGACCGGCTGCTGGAGGATGGCCAGAAGAATCGCTTGGACGCTGTCGATCGCTGGATGGACTACAAGGAGAAAGTCGAGAAGACGAACGCGAATTTGCCAGCCAATAAACAACAGGAGTGCCTCCCAATCAACAAGTGGGTCATGGCAAGTCGCGTGGGAAGGCGCTTGATGGCGGATGATGACAATAACAGGTGCATGTTCACCGCGATGAAGACAATCTTGGAGAAGGGCCTTGGCTTTGATACGCCGTTTACCAACCAGGATATGGAGAAGTTTTGCGAAGGTAGTCGCGTGGGCGAGGGGAATCGGATGGAGCGACTTCCTTCAGTTCGTCCGCCAGATTGATCGGCGTTTGAGGAAGAAAAACGTGCGGGAGTAGACCTGAAGGTCCTCAGCGAAAATCTTCATAAGGGGCTGGGGAAGGGTGTGGACAGCATTTGGCTCCTGGATGAGACGGTGCTCGTTGACGGCTGGTATTTGTGCGGCTCGTTGGATTCGTCGTACATCGGCCATGGAGGGCAAGTCTGGTGCCAGCAGCCGCGGTAATTCCAGCTCCAATAGCGTATATTAAAGTTGTTGCAGTTAAAAAGCTCGTAGTTGGATTTCTGTTTTGGATGTCCGGTCCGCTCCCTCTGGGAGTGCGTACTTATGGATGTTCGAGGCATTTTTGTGAGGTCGCTTTTCTGCCATTAAGTTGGTGGTTTTGCGGGCTTGCATCGTTTACTGTGAAAAATTAGAGTGTTTAAAGCAGGCGTTTGCTCATTTGAATACATTAGCATGGAATAATAAGATACGGCCTTGGTGGTCTATTTTGTTGGTTTGCACACCAGGGTAATGATTAATAGGGACAGTTGGGGGTATTCATATTTCAGCGTCAGAGGTGAAATTCTTGGATCGCTGAAAGATGAGCTTAGGCGAAAGCATTTACCAAGGATGTTTTCATTAATCAAGAACGAAAGTTAGGGGATCGAAGATGATTAGATACCATCGTAGTCTTAACCATAAACTATGCCGACTCGGGATTGGCAGTCGTTTACTTTAAATGACCTTGTCAGCACCGTATGAGAAATCAAAGTCTTTGGGTTCCGGGGAGTATGGTCGCAAGGCTGAAACTTAAAGGAATTGACGGAAGGGCACCACCAGGAGTGGAGCCTGCGGCTTAATTTGACTCAACACGGGAAAACTTACCAGGTCCAGACATAGTAAGGATTGACAGATTGAGAGCTCTTTCTTGATTCTATGGGTGGTGGTGCATGGCCGTTCTTAGTTGGTGGAGTGATTTGTCTGGTTAATTCCGTTAACGAACGAGACCTCCGCGTGCTAACTAGTTCCGCTTACCATTTTTGGTAGGTTTTGGGACTTCTTAGAGGGACTTTTGGGTAATCAAACCAAAGGAAGTTGGAGGCAATAACAGGTCTGTGATGCCCTTAGATGTTCTGGGCCGCACGCGCTACACTGATGCGTTCAACGAGTATACAACCTTGATCGATAGGTCTGGGTAATCTTGTGAATGCGCATCGTGCTAGGGATAGATTGTTGCAATTTTCAATCTTGAACGAGGAATTCCTAGTAAACGCAAGTCATCAGCTTGCATTGATTACGTCCCTGCCCTTTGTACACACCGCCCGTCGCACCTACCGATTGAATGACTCGGTGAAAAATTGGGACCGTGAGTCTGTTTGCTTCATTGCGAGTGGATTGATGGGAACTTTTTTAAACCTCGCCATTTAGAGGAAGGTGAAGTCGTAACAAGGTTTCCGTAGGTGAACCTGCGGAAGGATCATTACCACACCTAAAAAACTTTCCACGTGAACCGTTCAACCTTTTAGTTGGGGACTCCTCGTCGGCGGCTTTCGGGCTGCTGGTGGGTTGAGACCTATCAAAACGAGTGATTTGGGCTGCAAGGTCTGAGTTGCGAGTTTTCTTTTTAAACCCATTACCTAAATACTGATTATACTGTGGGGACGAAAGTCTCTGCTTTTAACTAGATAGCAACTTTCAGCAGTGGATGTCTAGGCTCGCACATCGATGAAGAACGCTGCGAACTGCGATACGTAATGCGAATTGCAGGATTCAGTGAGTCATCGAAATTTTGAACGCATATTGCACTTCCGGGTTATGCCTGGGAGTATGCCTGTATCAGTGTCCGTACATCAACCTTGGCTTCCTTCCTTCCGTGTAGTCGGTGGATGGGAATGCCAGACGTGAAGTGTCTTGCTGTAGCGGTCTTCGGACTGCGGCGGCGAGTCCTTTGAAATGTAGATACTGTTCTTCTCTTTGCTCGAAAAGCTGTGCAGAATGTATGTTGTGGAGGCTGCCATCACGGCATGTCGGCGACTGATTTCGTGCTGAGGCGTTTTGGAGAGGGGTTCGATTCGCGGTAGTGTTGGTTTCGGCCGAACAATCTGCTTATTGGGTTCTTTTCCAGGCTTTGGCGTTTGCGGAGTCGGTGTACCGTAGCTGTGCGTGGCTTGGCCTTTGAACGCTCGTTTTGTGTGGCGAAGTAGAGTGGCGAAGTGTTTGTTTTCGGACGAATGCGGCTGCCGAG
>JAAVTJ010000078.1:17500-23614 GCA_011947355.1 Phytophthora boehmeriae
AGATTAATGCGTGGTGCACAGATATATCAGCCTGCGTCCTTGGATTTATACTTGAACTGAGTATACTATTCGACCACGCGGCGGTCTCAGTTATACTTGATTAAAGTATACTGCCGGCCACTTTTGTTTTTGCCGTAGCTCAGCAACCAAGACGAGTTAGATCTATTGTCACCTATGAATCCTGTGTGGCTCGAGCTGGAGAATCGAATGGTACCATCGTGTCGAGTGTCAATGTTGCATAACCCGTCCAAGTTTCCGATTTACATGTTATCTTGTATTAAGTATGTGATCCCAATGATTTGAACTGTGCTAACATGTCCTCCTAGACGTAGTTTTTGCCGCTGAACACGATGGTGCAATCGTATTCCAAATCGGAGCAAGGGAACGTGGTCAAATCGGCAAATTAAAAAGTGGCCATTTCATATTTTGCCACCGAAGTCGGTCAATGGACTTTTTCTGAACCCGTGACGTTAGTGATTCTAGACCGCAATTTCACGCTCTTTACGATGAAACAAAGTCTCCGAGTCAACTCCTTCTAGTTGCTGAGATATCGCCCAAAACGTGGGTTTATTTTGCCGCCGCATTTACAAGTTGGCGCCTGGAGCAAAGACGAGCCCGACAGTGCCCCCTCTACCGCCCAAAAAGTTGGGCCTTGGTACGAGCAAACTTTTTGGGCGGTGGAGGGGGCATCGTCGGGCTCGTTTGGCCTACAGAGGCCGAAAACCGTCGGCGGCAAATTAGAGAGTAATCCATAGTGAAACCAAGATAAAGCCTTTTCGCGTAGGGGGCGAGATCGCCTATACGGAGAAATGTTGAGATCTGCGCTCTTAGTGTCCTAGACGTAAAATTTGGCGCTGAACACGCTCCGCTATCGGGAGAAGGCGAGAAATCAACGGATCATGTCGAAAACGTCCAAAAACACGTTTTTGGGCAAAAAAGTTTGAAAAATCGATTATTGCCCCGTCTAGGCTCCGGACGTGGAGTTAGACAAAATCTGAGGCCACCACGTGAATCTACGGGTGAAAACACGTCTAGGACAGCCCGAGTTGCTAGGGATTTCAGTTTCGATCATCGACTTCGACGCGGTCGAATTTTCATTTATGACCTTTTCGACGCTCGTCGAAGTCGCCAAAAACGCGGTTTTAATTCATTAAATCTGATATGGCCCGTTTCTGTCCTGCAGACTTTATTGCATCTAGAGCGGAATTTTGCGCTCTTTACGATGAGACCAAATTCGGCGCCCAATTCGGTCTAGATCAAAAGTTATGGCCATTTGAATTTTCGGATTTTCGACGATTTTCGCGAGTTTTGCCGCCGATCCGCGAAAACTTGGCGAGGCCCTCCCGGAGCCCCCAGGACCTTCTACCACCTATCGAGCGAGTCTCGGGGCCTCCTCAGCATGCCGAACAAGAATCCGGACCCTTTGGGCGACTTTTCCGAACTTTGAAAATCGGCCCCATAGTAAGTGCTGTTGTCAGCATGGCGACCCGAGTTCCTACGCGCTTTCCTGTCCTGTCCTGAAACGGCCGCAAAAACCCACAAGTCAACTTACAGTGGTCGGATTCGACCGGAGAAAACGGATTCTGAACGGGCTTGACCAAACTAAGCGATTCAAAAAAGTCTCGGGGATAAAAGACTAAATTAAAAAGTTATTTTAGTTTTTCATACATTTTTGGCCCGTTTGAAAAAACTAAAAACATATTTTAGGTTCTGACTTCGGGTGGGCATGCGGGCACCTCTGCTCGTCATTTTGACGCCCGATTTGGGACCTAGCTCAAATTCGTTCCCTACGAAAAAAATTAAAACCACGGACCAATCAAAATGTTTTTCGCCTTTTCTCCGCCCACACGCATTTCGACTCTGAATCACAATCGGGAAAAAAGAGATAAAAGACGCGCCCTATCGTCCTACAGATGCACAAAAGTTTCGGGGCTCAACTCCAAAATTGACCGAGTTATGCCATTTTGAAAATTGGCCCAAAACTGCCCAAAACCGCCATTTTGCGCTTTCGTGTTTTCGGAGCAACTTTAAATGGCCGTAACTCTGTCAATAGGATACGTATTCCGGAATTTTATGGTAAAGTTAAGGTCCCCAGAATACGACCTTTCGAGTGGTGCCTCGGTAATTTGGCAAATCCTAGGGTTGCATTTTGGCCAATCATATCGATTGGTGCGCCTCTCTTTGTCAATTCGGCGAGTTAGCACCCAAAACCGGTGCCATCGCAAAGAACACGTTCAGACGCATCTTTCGTCCATACAACGTTTTCACTCAACTTGCCTGTGGGAAGAGCAACCGCGGAAACAAAAAACGACTAAAACTGGCCATTTTGGGCACTCTAAGTCGATTAAATCAGTCAATATTGGGAATTGGGCGTGCTAATTTAGTCTGGGGTATACCTCTACACATGGTACATGACGTCCCAGGTTTATACGGGATCAAGTACTCTCTATTTTGCTGGCCGATTTTTCAAAGTTGGCGGATTTTGGGCACCTTTTGTGCTATTTTGGTCATTTTAAAATAGTAAAACCTATATTTGGGTAATTTAAAATACATAGTATAGGTATATCTGTAATTATTATAGGTGTGACTAAATAATTGTACCTATTTGCTTAAGTACTAAACATCTGCCCCCAAACATATATGCTCTCTGTAGGGTGGCATATCCATTAAGTTGAAAGTTTATCTTGGAAATTGTATAGGCGTGACTTTCCGAGGCATCTGGGGACCAATGAAAGCAGTTTTCCCTATATATGTAGGGTGGTGAAGTCGTCATGGAAAAAAAAGTTTTTGCGTAGCGAAAGCTTTGGTTTTCTGTGATGTTTTTTCTACCTTATGAATGATTGTTCAGGCAATTCGTGGTTTTTGCGTGCTTTTGCAGGGGCGATTTCGGTCGTTTCTAAAAGCATTTGAAGGACATTTTTAAGTGTGCGTGCTGTGTTGGAGATTCCGACGCGGCGTGCATGCGCAGTGTTGTTGAGATTGTGTTTGTATGCTTTTTAGTATGTAAATATAGTTTTGATACATTTTTGCGTTGCGCTGGGTGTTTTGCGCCGGTGTAGTGCTGAGTTTGTGGGTGAGGGGCATGTGCAATGCGGAGTAGTTTACCGTGCGCGTGTTTTCCGAAGCGCTTGGCGTTGCCGTGTGCGAGATGCTACAACATCGCTCTGTCGGTGCCGGTGCGAATGTGCGCTGTTTGGGAATGCTTGTTTGTGCTGCGGTTTTCGGACTGCGGTGCGGCAGGTGGTGTCCTTTACGGTGTGTTTTGTGCTGGGTTTTGCCGGTGGAATTAATTCATTTTCGGGTAGACCGATTTTGACGTGGGGCCAATGTTGGCGTGCGGAGAGGACTACAACTCAAAGCGTGCTGGCGTTGGTTCTTTTGATCGATCGCTTTGCGGCGTGTGCTTCGGTGCGTGCTGCTTAGTGTGAGTGGTTTTATTTTATATCTTTCTGTGAAGATGGATGTGAAGTAATTCTTGACTTTGTGGATAACTTGGGGTGCGTATGCGAGTGGTCTTTGAACCTGTCCCTGCCTCGGTGGGTTGACATACTTGCGGCGTGTGTTTCGGCATGTGCTGCGGGGTTGGTTATCATTCGTGTTGCGTGTGCGCTTTGGGTGTTTTGTAAGGTTGAGGGCGGCTTTTCGTTCTTATTTATGGAGGATATTAACCTGGTTGATCCTGCCAGTAGTCATACGCTTGTCTCAAAGATTAAGCCATGCATGTCTAAGTATAAACACTTTTGTACTGTGAAACTGCGAATGGCTCATTATATCAGTTATAGTCTACTCGATAGTACCTTACTACTTGGATACCCGTAGTAATTCTAGAGCTAATACATGCATGAATACCCAACTGCTTGTCGGGCGGGTAGCATTTATTAGATTGAAACCAATGCAGTCTTCGGGCTGGTATTGTGTTGAGTCATAATAACTGTGCGGATCGCGCTTTTGCGCGATAAATCGATTGAGTTTCTGCCCTATCAGCTTTGGATGGTAGGATATGGGCCTACCATGGCATTAACGGGTAACGGGGAATTAGGGTTTGATTCCGGAGAGGAGCCTTAGAAACGGCTACCACATCCAAGGCAGCAGGCGCGTAAATTACCCAATCCTGACACAGGAGGTAGTGACAATAAATAACAATGCTCTGGCTCTTCGAGTCGGGCAATTGGAATGAGAACAATTTAAATCCCTTAACGAGGATCAATTGGAGGGCAAGTCTGGTTTAATAATGGTTTATTGTTTAGTTAGGGGAAAGAGGAAGAAAATCTGAGCTAAATGATATGCAGGTTGCCTATGTACCAGTTTTTAGGTACAGTTGTGTGCACCACACCAAATATAAAATTTGGGAGGTTTTCAGACCGATTTTCGACCATTTTTCAAATCAAGTTTGAAAGGGTATAAAGTGTCACAGGTACCCCGATCGGATGTGGCAGGTGAAAATGGGTGGCAGCGCAGCGTTCCAGTCCCGTCATTTGCGAATTCGCCGAGTGAAGCGCAAGTGGACCGAAACTTACATCGTAAGTCAGACACCTTCGGTTTCACTTGGATTTTGTATACTAACCATCGTTTCCGTAGGCCATGAAGAAACCGACTGGACCAGCTGATCCAGAGGCTCCGTCTTCGTTGGAACCTGCTGCAGGGGTTGCTCAAGTCGATCCGTGAGGAACTTGTCTGCTTCCAGCGCGGTTCCGGCGGGGGTGGGGCCTGGGGAGAAGCTTGGGACGACAGAGTCGGGGAAGAGGGTGACCCGGTCGGGAGCTGCGGCTCTTCAGCGTGCCGCGGCAGCGCCGACGGCGGCGGAGGAGACGGCAACGGCGACGACGGAGTCGACGGTAGCGGAGGGGGCTACAGCAGTGACGGGGGCGAGTGCGGCAGCGGAAGCGATTGCGTCGGAGGAGGTGGGAGGAGCGTCTTCGGCAGAGGAGACTGAGAGGATCGGTTCGACCGTGGAGGAGGTGATTGCCGCCGTGTCCGCGGCTGAACTCGCTACTGCGTTGACGGAAGCGGTATCGTCGACCGAGACGACCCAATCCCCGTCGAAGCCTGGAAGCCCGAAGATCCCAACGGAGAGGAAGTCGGCGGCGAAGAAGGCGTCGTCAACGAAGAAAAGCAAAGCGTCAAAGAAGGTGACTGCACCACCGAAGAAGAAGACGACGACGCAGAAAGCCTTTGCCAGGGCTGTCGCGCAGGCAAACGCCGCCGCCTTAGCTTCACCCGCGGGTAAAGAGACGCCTTCGGGGTGTGTGACCGCCGCGATAGCTGCGACGAACAAGGCAACGACTCTGTGCGCCGGGTGTGGCGACGAGGCCGGACGAGTCCATGTGTGCCCGGACTGTGATCGTTCGGTGCATCCATGGTGCGGTTATCCGGTAGGCGAAGAGGATATGGCCAGCCGGTGAGATGCCCGAGCTGCGATGAGGTGTCGAAGACCGGAAGCACTGCTAAGGGGTCTCGCAGTGGTCAGGTTCGCCAATCCGCTGGGTCGGACGAGGAGGCTAAATCCGAGAGCGACCTTGAGGACGAGCGCCCGGAAGTGGCCGATGGCTCGGCTAGCAACGGATCCAGCTCAAGCGAAGAGGGTGAAAGTTCCGGCAGCGACGGAGAGTTCGTGATCACTGGTGTGCAGCCAACATCAAGGTTGCAGCCAACGGATGAAGCTGGAGTGCTGACGCGTGGACAGGAGGCAAACCTGGCCAACTACGGAGTTCGTGTCATCGTACCAGCGAAGACCCAGACGTCGTCTGGTGGCCGGCGGGGCAAGGAGAGGGAGTTCAAGCTGTACCGGATTTTCAATCGATATACAGTCGGCGGGGAATACGCGTACGAGTGTTTGTGGGCGGAGGGGACATCACCCAGACAACCACAGAGTGGCGAGACCGGCTGCTGGAGGATGGCCAGAAGAATCGCTTGGACGCTGTCGATCGCTGGATGGACTACAAGGAGAAAGTCGAGAAGACGAACGCGAATTTGCCAGCCAATAAACAACAGGAGTGCCTCCCATTCAACAAGTGGGTCATGGCAAGTCGCGTGGGAAGGCGCTTGATGGCGGATGATGACAATAACAGGTGCATGTTCACCCGCGATGAAGACAATCTTGGAGAAGGGCCTTGG
>JAAVTJ010000079.1:0-106115 GCA_011947355.1 Phytophthora boehmeriae
CTTCGCGGTCAACAAGAAACTTGACGAAATTGCCCTCAATGAATGAATTCGCTGCAGACTTCGAGACACCTGTCAGCTTTGTCTTGAGAAAAGCAGTGCATCGCGGGCATTCGGGCCGTTCACATCACGCGTGGCCAGAACTGGGAAATTCACTTCATACGTCTGCTGGAAATGCGTCACAAGGTCCTCGTCGTTCTCGAATTCGGCGTCGCAAAACTGAGCACTGGGGAACGCCACAATCCTGAGGCCGGCGTCTGCGTATTTCGTCGACAGCTCCACCAACTCCGAGATCTGCCTCGTGTCGTCACAACAAGCGTTATTGGGCACATTCACGAATAGCAGCACCTGGCCGCGCAACGTCGACAAGCAAAAGAGTTTCCCAGTTGCATCCACATCGCACAACGAGTACAGCGAAGCCGACGGCACCGCAAACGAAAGGATATTGCCATGGGTTTCCAGAAATATAGCTCCAGCACCCAACAGTGCAAGCAACCACTGCTCCTGTTCAGACTTGCTTGAGAAACTGAGGACTTCGAGTTTATCGTTGTCGCTGCAAATTTTTAAGTCGTAGCTCGATTCATTCCCATTCGCGGTCGCACTGTGATACGCCACAGTTGATGAAGGAAGTTCCACGCGCTCTAGTTCTTGTCGAGCCACATCAGTCTCGAATATCACAAGCGCATGCTGTTTCGTTTGGTTTACAACCGCGTAGCAAAGTCGCACCTTGGACGAGATACCGAACCAGCTTCGCACAAGGGTTTTAACTCGACGCTGTACGAATGCTGCTCGAGTCGCGCCATCAGTCACCGACCAGACTGAGAGCTTGTTTTCCTCCGTGTGGACTGGTTAGAATCATTTGTAGGTGATTGCTGCGGTGGTGGTGACAAGATGATGGTCCCAGGGACAGAATCCGTAGCAGAACTCCCGACAGTTGCTGAGACGATCGCATTCAGAGCAGTAGCAGTAGCTCCGGGAGCTACGAGCTCGTAGTAGCAACCCTCCTGGATGTACAGCTCTCCCAGCGTATCATCGTCTTCTGCTGGCTCGTGCACTGGTGATAGGAAGCCACTGAGCACAAGACTTTCAGCGAGCCCCTCAGCATCACGGAAAGTGTTGTTTGCAGCATGCGAAAGCAAGAGGTAGCCTGAAATGGCCTGGAGAAGTCGACGGCCTTGCACGCAAGGCCCCATTCCAGCCTTTGTCTTAGACGAATGGAACGAATGCTGCCACCAGTGAATGTGCACGAACACCTTTGGCGCACACCAGGTGTCAATAGGTAAGTGGCGACCATGTCTGACTGCGCCTTGACCTCCGACGGCAACAGTTGGAAGCGCTTCAGTCGACGGAAGACACGGCCTTCGACTGATACCGTTGTGGCTAGTTGTGGAGTATCGTCCTCGGGCGACGTAACAACTGCAGTGGAAGACGAGCTTGCACCAGCCGAAACTTGCTCTTCCAAGCGATTGCGCTCGACTCGCTCCGTTTCACGAGCATGTTCTGCCAACGAGACCAGCGTTCGCGCAGCACTCATCAGTTTGTTCTTGACTGGTTTAACCTAACGGTGTTGAAATTTATCGTCGTCTCTCACAGTCATACGAGAACGACCACCGAAACCAAGTTGAAGTTTGACCATCATTCTGATCGTTGATCAGACGGATTCATCATAGAAATGTACTCTCCGCTATTAAAAAAACCGATGTATAAACTACTACGACGTTGGATCCTTTGGCGCCGAGGGGTCTGGCAGAAAGCGATTTGTTTCGCTTAGGGTGCAGTCACCGCCACCTTCACCTCTTCCGTCGCGACAGGTTCCTCCTTAGATGCGACCTCCTCAGTCGCAGGGATCGCCTCCTTCGTCTCAGTCACCACCGCTTCCTTCTCCTTCGTCTCAGTCACCACCGCTTCCTTCTCCTTGGGCTCATCGGCCTCCTTGGGCTCCTCATCCGACTTGGCGGCTTCTGCCTCTTCCTTCGACTCCTCCTCGGTCGGTTCCGGGTCGGCAGCCTTGGCCAATAGCTCCTTGATGTCATCCTCGAACGACAGAGGGAGGTCCTTCGGGGCGTAGCGCTTGTACGGCTGACCATTACGGTCCACCAGGAACTTGGTGAAGTTCCACTTGACAAAGTTGCCAAATGAACCTGGAAGTTTCGCCTTCAGGTATGTGAAGACCGGACGAGCGTTAGATCCGTTCACATCGTTCTTCTCAAAGAACGGGAACGTCACGTTGTACTGCTTCACGAACTCCATGATCTCCTCGTGAGTGCCTGGCTCCTGGCCAGCAAACTGGTTGCAAGGGAATGCCAAGATCTCCAGACCTTCATTTAATAATTTGGGTCCATATTTTAAATCGGCGATTTTAAAATATGGTCCCAAATATGTCAGTTTTTAAACAAAAAACAGTTTTAAAATCGCCGAATTATCCGGATACAAGTTTAAAAACGGATCGGATGAATTCGATTTCAATCCGATTTTTTCCAATTCGATCCGCTTTTTCAATTCGGATTGAGACCGCCTCAACATCAAACTTTTGTCCGAGCCTCTTTGTATAGACTGTCGCTGCGGAAAACGACAAGTTTTGCTGGTGAAAACAAAAGTCTGCGCAGTGCCATTCTCAAAGAGCACACGCATGTGTCATGTGCTCTTTATGAATGAGAGCCCGACGTGACGCTAGGCTATAGTTATCGCATTGTAAAAGCAACACGCGCAGAAGAAGGCACTCTCAGTGTCTTTCAACGTTTGACGGACCAACACAAAGTGAAGATAACAAAACGGTATTTACATTAATTCGGAAGATATCCCCATCGTGCTAACTATCGCACACCTATTGCGGGGTAACATTCGCCTTGTACGAGCCGTCCTTCTCCAGGTCCGCCTGCTTGGCGACCGAGCTGAACGACTCGCGCGTGAAGTTGTCGGCACCGTGCAGCTTCTGGTAGAACTCGGCGTCCATCTCGTCGATGCCCTGCTCGTTGTCGAACATGCAGAACCACGTGAGCGGGATCGACACCAGCGTGATGGCCGCGAACGTGTAGAAGGCGCCGTCGTAGCCGAAGCTCTCGTTGTCCACCCAGATCGAGAAACCGAACGAACCGATGGCAGCGCCAGCCTTACCGGCAGCTGCAGACAGACCGTGGCACGTCGAACGGATCGGCGTCGGGAACATCTCCGTCGGCATCACGAACGTAGACGTGTTCGGACCGAAGTTCGAGAAGAAGAGTGCCGCGCCGTACAGGATGATGAACAGCACCGCCTTCTCCTTGATGTCCTCCCAGAAGATGGCCAGCACCAGGAACAGCACTGTCATCACAATGAAACCCTGCAGCTGAATCACCTTGCGACCCAGACGGTTGATGAAGTACACAGCCACGTAGTAGCCGGGGAGCGCCAGCAGCGCCACGAACGCGTTCTGCGTCGTCACCTCCTGCAGCGACGGGTTGTGCACACCCACCACGGACAGAATACTAGCCGAGAACAGGTTCTGCGCGTAGAACACAATGTCGAACAGGAACCACGTGCCGGCCGTACCCAGAAGGCTCACGCCGTAGTGGCGGATAATGAACATGAGACGGGCGCGCGACATGGTCGCAGCGTCGGTCGTGGCAGCCTGGCGACGCTCCTCCATCGCCTTGAACGCGTCCGTCTCCTCGGCAGTCACGCGGTAGTAGCACACGATGCACGCAGGGATGACGCCGATGCCGAACAGAATGCGCCACACAGTCTCCAGACGCGAGCCCGAGTTCTCACCGGCGTCGGCGTTGGCCAGCGCCTGGATGATCAGGTTGCCCAGGATAGCAGCAGTGAGCGAACCCACACCCTGCAGCGAGAACGTCAGCGCCACGCGCTTGTTGCGGTCCGCCACGGACGTGGCGTCCTCGGCCGTCGACGACGCAGCCAGCGGGTACTCACCGCCGATACCGACGCCCAGGATGAAGCGAGCAGCCACCAGGAACCACAGCGTGCCCGACGGCGAGCCGCCGTACGCCACCGTACACAGGATTCCACCGAAAATCAGCAGCGCGCACGTCGCGATCATGTTGACGCGGCGCCCAAACACGTCGCCGAGGTATCCGAAGCCCAGCTGACCCACCACGGCGCCGATCAGCGCCGCAGCAGACACCCACGACTTCATGCTGGACGTGTACACGTGCTTGCCGTACTGCTCCGTGAGCACGACGTTCACCACGTTCATCACGAACAGGTCGTACGCGTCGTTGAAGAAGCCGAGGCCTCGCACCAGGAACTTGTTCATCGTTCACTCGACGTCCGAACAGCAACAAGAGAGGGCGAGCTTGAGAGCAAGAGAGCAAATTGCGGAATGAGTGAACCTACTGCAGATGCAATCCCAGCGTGCACAAAAGCCGCATAGCAGTCGCTGGTGGTTGGCGACGAGTGTGTGGGTAACACCACCCGGCACAAGACCCGATTGGCCGGCAGAGTGGCATCTGATTAGTAAAAGCGTCAATAAAAGAACCCTCGAGAGAGTTCAGGTTGTCGTGGGGCAAAGACCGGGGCCAGATGATGGATAGCCGGTCCCTCTCACCGCCAAGATTCGTTCGTGATACTGAGCGAATCGGGTAGGTTCGTGGTGATCTTGTGTCGCTCGCCGCGCAATGTGCGGCAGACTGGGCCGCAAAGCTCACTTGGACTGGGATTTTAATCTGGGCGCTTTAATTGTGGCTGATTAAAGTCGGCACCGCCAGCAGAGTCGAGTAAGAGACCCCGCCGAAGGAGACGAGGGCAATGTGGGGAGACGGATCTACCGCCATGCTTGCAGTCTCTGACGCGTTGAGGCGGCGCCAATATTCGCACCACCGCGCAAGCTCGTCTTTTGCAGCAGATTCACAGTCAATTAGAGGCTTAACTTTACGAAGTTCCCTAGTCGCGAGCTTATCTCCTGCTAAAAAGCCGGAGGAGCGAGGCTCGTCTCTAATTGTCTCAATTGCACACAGTGTCCAAAATTCAGCTCGGTACCTTTGTGTGTTGAGCGCGTGGAGCGGCGGCTTTAGCGCCTATAATTTAGTTTGCGCTGAGGTTTCTTGGGCTAACTTTTACGGGATCTATTGTGTCGTTGCTTTTCACCTTCGTCCATTAAGCGGATACCGTACGAATTTCGGAACCCCATGCATCGTCTCAAATCTGTCGTCGACGGACGCGCCCTCCTCAGTGAGTTGGGCGGAGTGGTGGGCGTCGTCTCAACCTTGAGCCGGTCAGCGACCAGCATTGAGATCCAGTAAAGCGCATGCCCGCAAAGATTCGCTCGCCTGCGTCGTGCAGTCTTTTGCGCTGCATTTTAGCCGTGCACAAATCTATAGATTCGCTGCCGATTCAAAAGGACCGTTTGTGTCTGCGTCCAGTTTTTCTTTAAGGTTTTATAGGGCTAGGTGGAATTGGCATGATTAAAAAATTATCTGGTGGATGCCTTTCTTTGGCAAGGATACTTTTGCGTAGTCAACGCAGCATGGCATGGCCCACGAATCTGTCGTGGGCTAGTAGGACTCTACGCAACAGCATACACAATGCTTGAGGTTCGCAATATCATTAGCCATAAGAGTCCATGTAGACGCATACGTGTCTTACTTGATGATCACTGCAGACGCATACGCGTCTTACTTGATGATCAGGTCGCAGCATACAAGGATTGTTACAGACGACCTGAATGATACCGATTGCGCTCTTCCTCGTCGGAATACAGTCTCGTTTGGCGGTGCCTTGCAGTCACGCGCAGCTGCATCCGCTGCCCAACTTCAACAATGTCTAGCGACGGCACTCTCCCTCATTTGTGGTGAGGCACTCGACGTGTTTGTGGCTCCGTTTCACAGCGACACAGAACTTCTCGTCTTCTCTCTCGCGTCATGCCCCCTATGAATGAGGAGCGCTGGTTGCCAGTTGGCCGGTAACAACCTCTTTTCTGCCAAGACGAAGTCGTGTACAGTATCTTGCTGTCGCTAACGCAAGCAGCAGCGAGTTAGATGGCAATGGCCTCAACTGAATCGCTATGTAGCATGAACGCGTAACGTATTACTGCGTGTACGATAGCATTATCCCGTTACAGACCCGTTCGTTCTGTTTGATTGCCTAGCGATTTCTAGAGCAGCAACTTGGAGGCTGCATGTTTGCAGGTCTCCAATACCGTAGTCGAGCATTCTATGATGACGTGTTTGGTGTCGAAACAGACTTGTAGCCTGCCTCCTTGTCCGGTTCGCCGCCCTTTGACGCAAACGAGTCGCGAGTGAACGCGTCCTCGCCGTGAAGCTTCCTGTAAAACTCCGCATACATCTCCTCGATCGGAACGTTGTTGTCGAACACACAGAACCACGTCAACGGAATCGACACGAACGCGATCGCGCAGAATGTGTAGAAGGCGCCGTCGTAACCAAAGCTCTCGTTGTCTACCCAAATCGAGAAACCGAACGAGCCGATAGCAGCGCCGGCCTTACCGCAAGCAGCAGAGATACCGTGGCATGTCGAGCGGATCGGGGTCGGGTCGGCAGCGCGAACGTGGCCGTGTTAGGATCGAAATTAGTAGAGAATAATGACTGTGACGATGATTCATCGTTAACTCAAATCGAGCACGATACTAACGCGACGTTGCTGTCGTTTTGCAGTGCACGCCAACAAACAGAAGCAGTTGAGCAGAAGCTTCTCCTGCTCCCTAGGTAACAGACGTAGCTATTCACCTCATTCAATATTCAGTCTCCTCTACAGCACGCATTTGTGGGGAACAAACTCGAGCACTTTATTCAGTACGGATCTTATGAAGTCGACTTCAACTCGAACCTTGTAGAATGAGTTGAAACCTAGGGTGAGGAGTGGTGGTAGGTAGCTGAGCTGCTGCCCAAAGCCTCTCCCCGCGATCTGTGCGGTTGGGTTTGACTTGACTCCTTCGCCCGAGGAAACAACTATTCTCACCCGAGAAACATAATTCAATCTACTACCTCAACATGAAGTCCTCTTCACAAGACTCCTTTCGCTACAGAACACCAGAACACATGACATGTGAATAACGGTAAACGGCCAAATCGAGACAATACCGTATGTACCCGACAAAGTACGATTTGAAGTGCGAAAGGGCTATCGTTAAAGCAGCACCTTTTAAAGCACCTTTGAGCACCTTCACCCCTCCCTCCCCCATATCGGATCACTTAAACTACCGAGCGGTGTTAGCTTTCAAGTGAACCGGCGTGTGATTTGTTGAACCGGTCCTCATGCTGCTGAATCGGTTTAGCAGCGATTTCGTCTGAATTCGCCAAACAGCACTTCAGAACATAGGCACTCACGGATGGCAACAGCGCGCGACCTCCCACAGATCTCTATGCCCGTCAGCGTAAGCAGTCGGGATGCAAAAAGTAGTGGAAATTCACGTCAGTTGTGTAGTTGAATTGACGAGTTGAAGACCTGCAAAACAAACTGGCTATGAAGCACGAGCGACTGTCAAGTCTCGTGGATTTGCATCACCGCAAGTGTGAACGAGAGCTTGTTTACGCCGCTTTACAATCAGCTATAGTAGACAACTGTGAATGAGGAAGCTCGGAGTACTACGTTACTCAGTGGATACACAGCCCACAGGTTCCCGGACTAAAGAGATCAATTTAATTTAGACATGGTAAGATTTAGACTGACGTGCTAATAGATTTACCCAGTTGCAGTGTGCAACCTACATTAAGCATAATCTACACTTAATTGCACGCAAATGCACTGTAATCCCACGGAGGGTTGGGTCCGGTGACCTTGATACCTCGTGCCACAACGACAGTCCCACGTTTGGGTTGCCCTTCTAGTGTATGACACACAGGCAAGTCTGCCTTAGACTGCCTAGGTTAGAGGGGTGGGTGGGTGGTACTAACCAAATGTAGTCCCGTTACAACAGCAATCTACGTCATATCGTTGTGTTGCAGCGGGGCTGCGTAGCAAGTGCTTGGCACAGAGGAAGAGGGGGCGACTCTTTGAGTCTTAGACGTCCGTCTATCAGTCGGAGTTCCGACGACTGTACGTTCTTATACAAGAACCAAGTATAGCGATACTTCACAGTCCAAAACTGACTCTTTGGACTACCTTAGTTAATTAAAAGTAGTTAAAAACACTTTCTAATTAAATTGCGAAATGCGAACTGAATTGAATGTTTTTATCTGTCTAAATCTCTTTTCCTAAATGTATAGAACTAACTATTGCATACTTAGTTCTAGTCATGCACAAATGAATGGCGTTGCGCCCATGTACTGACATCAGTACTGACTTAAGGTAATCCGAGGGTACCAAGTACCAGTATCTCTTTGAGGAGGGATCCGGATATCTTATCCGGACGATGTGTCTCCAAGGTGACCAGGTGTGGTCCACCTTTACTGGTCACCTTCATGTAACCCCGTTACATGTGTGGTGTAGCAATTTTAAGAATGCGGTGCCACCACATAATTTGGTGACACCAGTCATCTCGGCCAAGTGGTGTACGCGTCACAATCTATCGGGTCTAAGTGCGGCCAGACCATAAGTGCGTACCGAGAATACCGAATAGGTACGGATCTCGGAGGTCGCCGAAATTAGCACGGCGAACGTGAAGGGTCGCCCGGCAAATGACTTGGTTTCACTAAAGGAAAGTCCGAAACGACCTATTTTCATTACATATTTGTATAGGAACACAAAGAAACTCAGAGTAGCCCCGAAAGGGCGATTAGGAAGATGACATGGAAAACAATACAGAGTGGATTATTCTGAGTCCAACACAAGGCGGCAAGCGCAGCATAAGTCGTCCCCGCCGGGCAAAGGGTATGACCACCGGTGAGACTGACTGACCTGAGTGAAGGAAGCAGTCTTACCCAAGTGGCAAGCCCAAGAAGCGTTGAGGTTAAAGTATTGAAGAACCGACCGAAGTCGTTAAACTACTCGGAAGAGCGCAGGTTTCGTCGGACGTAACATACCCGTGGCTTGCATCCTAAACCATTGGCGCATTACCCACTGGCGTCAAGGACTCGTTAAAATTGTACGTTGGTACGCCGCCGTCCATTTTTTAGTGGAGGGTACGAGTTTTGGGTTGAGAGAGAGTGAAGGTTGGAGTGAAGGTCGTCGGGGCTCGACGAACAAGGAAGAGAGGCGTCGAAGGTCGACGGACAAGTGTGAGGAGCGACAGAGGTCGGCGAGTGGAGAGATCGAGAGTGGCGCTGATAAGCCAGCGAACTTAGCTGATTGGTCAGCGATTGAAGGAAGGAAAGCGGAGTGTACCGGATAGCTCGCGGTACGACTACCAGAAAGACTTGGGTGGTGTCTGGAGTGTTATTACACTGCTGTAAACGGACTGGGCGATCTTCGGATTCGCCCTTAAAGCCTATTCGCTGAGCGAGTAGGTGTTGTGGGGCGTACAGTGGGAAACTAAGGTAATTTTTTTACCTGTGCTATACCACACAACTCTCGCGCACAGGTGCTCATTCGGCTACCGAGCTACTGGGAGCACACGCTCGGCTACGGCTCTCGGTATCCCATATCCCAGGCTCCGAGTACACGATAGCCGGTGCCGGGTCACGCCGATTCACGGACGCGACACTTTCCAGGGCTTTCGACAACGCGACCCGCGGGTGGACACACACCTCCCCGTCAGGCGATATCAGCCAGCTAGAACGTTCTTGGCTCAAAATCTCCGCGAGCACTCCGTTGCCGATTCCACGTTCCCAACCTATCAGCGAGCCTTCGATTACTGGAAGCAGTGGACGGCCCGTTACGGGGCCCCATGGTCCCTCACCTTGACCCTGCACGAGCAGTTCCACGTCGTGTCCGACTTCATCATCGACGGCGCACGTCACGGCTTTGGCTCCGGCGCGCCCGTACGGGGCTCCACTATCAAGTCCACCCTCCAAGGAATCAGGAATCCGCCATTTCCTCCTAGCCGCGGGTATCGATCCCCCGTTCAACCATCCACAGATCCGCATGCTCCCGAAAGGCCTCAGCCGGTTGGACGCCGCCCTCAGGCGGAAAGCCCCTGTGTCAGTGGCTTTGATGGAGGCTTGTTTTGCCACTCTCAACCTTCAGGACCCCGAAGACCAAGTTTTGTGGGGCGTCATGTGTCTGGCCTTCTTCTTTTTGTTGCATAGATCAGAGATCTCGGCAACCACAAACACTAGTTTCCGGTGGTTTGCCCTTAAGGCGCAGGATGTGGTGATGGTCAACGAGAATGGAGCACCAACCCTTGACTCGGACTCAGCTACGGCGGTCTACATAAGCGTCAGGGGGTCTAAAACTAACCAGAGCGGCGCCGCCATCACGAGGATGCTAGCCCGATCTGGACATCCATTCATCTCTCCCGCGCTGGGCGACCTGCTGCTCGTGGGCGCTAGAGAATGTCAGTCAACCAACATCCCTGCTGTCGTGTTCATGAGGAAACAGGGGTCTCCCACTTGGGTTTCGGCAGCCCGATTAGCAAAGGCGGTTCAGCACGCCGCACGCACAAAGGGCGAGGGCCCATCGGCGTACAGCGCGCATTCGCTCAGGGTGGGCGGCGCCACGAACATGTACCGCTCCGGAGTCGACGCCCTAACAATTCAACTGCATGGTCGCTGGGCACCTGACGCCTACAAACTGCACACTCGGTTGTGCTCAGAGTCGACTGCGGGAATCGCTGCGAAAATCGTCAGCGGGGCCAAATCTTCACAACACTCTAGCGACATATGTGCACTCTACTTCTCTCTATGGGGCCCAGCCCGACACACACTGGCGGGCTGCAGTAGATACACATTTGTCAACAAGAATTTTGTCCCCAAAAGTCTGTACGGCGGTGATTAGTAGGAAAGGGATCGTACTACTATCAGAAATGAGGGAGATATATTATGTTTTCGCATGGTACATTACACTTGCTTCGTAGTGCCAGAAAAACAAATGCGCTCTTTTTATTTAGAGTAACGATCCATTGAATATCCCGATTCTCCTCATTTTGTTTTCAGGTCACGGTGTGGACTGGCTGTGGGAACGTGTCAAGGTAGTATGCTCAAGAGGGTTTTCAGCTGCCTCTTTCACCTTCGTGGCCACCTCCATAACCGCTTTCTTGTTCAATCGATTGTAATACACCCATGGAAGTAGCATTCTTTGCAACACTCGACGATGGTCGCGCACAAAGCGCTGCAGGCGCAATTCTCGTTGGGTAGCGTCCAGGTTTTGAATCTGAGTCAGAGAATTACGCAAAGCACCATGCCAGAGCTCCCACAAATCGTACTCCGCATTTTCCACCGGCACGAGTTGTTTCCACTGTGCTTTCTGGCGGTCTACCTCAGAAGACCACGAGAACGAGTAGCCACAGAGACAACGTAGCGAGTCGCATCCATCAACCATTACCACCGTCACGCCGCAACCTCGACACTCCACTAAGTTGTCCGCTTGAATGAAGTCTTTGCAGTCACCATTATGGTGGTCGGTAGCCTTACATTTAAAGCACACGTGTACTCCACAGCAGAGCGTCGTCGTGTCCGGATTTTTCGTCAAGTGATGCAGTAATAGCGTGGCACGCCGTTCCTCGTCCACGATCTTCGGTAGCAGACTCCAAACCACTTCGTCGAGCTTCTCCTTGAACGTTTCTGTCATGAATCTGTATAACTCAGCACAGTCTTGGCGGTGGTAACAGTACTCTACTGCACGTTGAAGACGTTCTGGTAGTGCTTCAACTTGGTTTGGTGATAATTCCACCTCGTCATTCTCGTCTGAGTCAGAAGACCGTTCAGGCAGCATAGTGTAGTCCGCTTTGTGGCAGCATGGGGATTGAAACCCACAACTTTGCCGACAAAGCATCACATACTTGTCGAGGATGTGGGTGTTGTCATCCACGTGTTGCCGCTCTACCTGATCGTGATTCTGTTCTTGTTCCGGTTCTGGTTGTTCTTGTCGTTCTACCGCCGAAGATTGCACGTAGTTGATCCATTGATTTCGATTGAGAAGAGTGAGGCACACCGGGCAACGAACTTTGGGTAGAACGCCAGGGTAGAACGAGTATACACTCGCAGTGAGATGCTGCACGAAACACGTCTCGCAAACTTGAGCCAAGCACTGAGGACCACACACGTTTGATACAGTTGATACGTTGTCCATACAGATCTGACACAAGCTTGGGAAGTCGTCAATGGTCGAAGAAAACTTGGTGCAACGGCATCTAAAAGCGTAGGGATTGCCACAACACGCTCAGCAGATTGGGCCATAGCGAAGCAATACCGTATTCGTCAAAGGCGGAAACTATCGAAATGAGATTGAAAGTCGAAATGAGACCGAAAGCATCGTACCGGTATGTAATTTGTACCCAAGTCGTTTTGTATCATGCTGAAGTGATGGCAGCTCTATTGAATGGTGAGTGATGGTTTGTCAATATTAAAGCGGCTACATACATGAAGTGGCCTCGGAGCGACTACACGAACCAAAAACGTGCTTTGCCTGCTGGAATACAGAATAAACACGTGTCGTACTTGTACATGGATACCTAGAGCTGCATAGCATACGCTGCGTCTTCATCTACAACCCCATATGAAATGCAGTGGCTGGTCCCGTCGTGCGTGAACATGTCACGTGGCCACCACGGCGGTCTTTCTGCAGTGTTCCAGTAAGCGGCACCCTACGACGTCCCAAGAACAGAACTTCACATCCCGATACCTTTCACGCCCGTCAAAACAAAAGAGGGGTAGCGGTACGCATTGATTTTTTCAAATAGAGCGCTAACATACTCTAAAACCAAAGCCGAGCTGATCCAGTCCATTTGCCAAATCAGTCTGCGGGCCACACACCAACCACCAGAAGTCCGATCATCATGTTGACATCTAATACTCGCCGCAACGCTAACCGCGCCCGATGCCGCATGCCGGAGTGTGGCAAATTCGCGCAGACCCGGGGACTGTGCAAGGCTCACGGCGGTGGCTCGCGCTGTCGCGACCCGCAGTGCAACAAGCTCGCACAGAGCCGAGGACTGTGCATCGCGCATGGTGGCGGTCGTCGATGCGCTTTCGATGGCTGCTCCAAGCTCGCGCAGTCCAAGGGCTTTTGCATCTCGCACGGAGGCGGTCGACGCTGCCACGTTGCTGACTGCGACAAATTCGCTCAGGTGCGGGGACACTGCAAGTCGCACTCGAAGATGCTGGATAACGGAACGTGGTCACCTACCGTTAACTCAATGGATCCTAGCCTGATTCATTGTGGCCCCAACGATACCAAGTCAAAGTTCTCCATCGACTTCCTCGTGAACCCATCGTTATCGAACGAGCGAGAGCTGCCGACAAATGTGCAAAAGGTGTTGCCCCACCAACGGTCATTGCTGTCTTATCTCGAGCCTGTTGCCACCGATGATTCTGTCGTGGCTCAACCATCGATCGCGATACCAGCTCAGTACCCTCCGCTTGCGGTGTACCGGTAATGCAGATTAGAGTGTACTTCAGCATATTTACCCATATATTCATCGTTTCATGCACGCAATTGCCTCTTGTGTTCAAACTGTAAGATTCTGTAGCGATTGAAAACACATAGAGGTCGTGTAGGACAGGATGTTCCAGGCTTTTGAGTCTACTGTAGTCGAGTGCCAATGCTGCGACCGTAGCCACCTTGATCGCCAAGCAATCTCTTCAAAAATTCTTATCCCGTCAAGAGTTCGTGAATCAAGAATCTGCACGCAGTGATGTCGTTTCTATTCGATAAGCGTAGCACTGCACTTCGCAACGGAGTTTGTTGGACAACGCCGAAGCTGACCACACGACGACACCTCGCTTGCCACTCGAGGTCAGACAAGCAAGCATCTTGCATTCTTTTACACCCCACCGAAAGGCAACCACTCTACGGAAGTGTATCGTTCGTCGGAAGTGTCGATACGACGCCCTGAGCACGGCATGCACCACACGATGCAGCGCCACGCCTACTGTCCGGCAGTCATGAACAGACCTGTTTCGGTTGGCGGAGCTCCGACGCCACACGGGGCGACGTTCCACGCCAGTTCGCGTCCTTATCGTCCGCCCTGCGCCTATCCACCAAACTACAGCACGCGACGGGCGCTGTTGAAGCACGATAAAGCGCACGCTTCAGCTTTCAGCTGTTGGTCCGTGTGCCCCGTCGATTGGACGGCAACAGACAGTGCTGCCGTGTGGCTTCGTTCGCGAGGCCCGATGGCTCGGCTATGAGAACGGCAGCGCACCGCCAATTCACGTGGCGTTTTGCGCCTCGCTAGGTCGTCAAGAAGATGTGGAACGGCGGCAAAGCTCGACGATCACACGGAGATGACCGAGCTGTGTCTGCATTGCCACCGAGCATTTGGAGGAAGGTCTCCATTGTGCAGTAAAGATGGAGTTTGTAGGGGCATTGCACGCGCTGAAGGCTGTGCAGCACGAAATGTACTTGTAGGTTCGGTCTCGAAACTTTGGCGTCCAGCAGCTGCGGTGTCAGAGCGCGCGTAACAGCGATAAGGGGCCTGCCATTTTATCATCAAGAACTGCATGGCTGGGAGTGGTGAATTGCACAGGAAGATGCGCGAATGTTACAGCGCGGATTTCCGCGTACGAAACCTTGAGCCAGACGGTGTTGCCTATCGTGGTGTACCGCCAGCAGTGAGGGCATTGAGCACAGGCAGCAAAGCTTCAGCATTGCTGAATCAGCAAACGTTACCCACACCAAAGTAGCGCTTCGGCCCGCGTGCCCGGACTTCATCTGATGAACTTCGTCGTGCTTTCCCTACAGTGCCATAGGGACTGGCGACGAAACTTTGATGCAACAAGACGAGAACTCGCTCGAATGTGTTCATGGCACGGTGAGCAGCACAGGTCAAGACTGTAGGTGAGCCAGTAGTCAACATTCTCGGCTTGAGAGCGTTTGCCTCGAAATTACAAGAGCCGGAGGGCGATGTGACGGAGTGTCCGGGTTCTGCTGCTCAGAGCCGACGCCAGCGTGAAAACACGCGCCGAGCGAACAAGCGCCGAGCGAAGAGGACCCCTTGCGATTCCTGGTTAGCTGCTGGAGCCGAGCCGAGTGCAGCACCCGTTCACTCGACCTGGATCTCTTTCCCATCGACACCGGATCGACTCCGTACCCACGGAGTCAGCAGCAGATGATCCTCGCCGCGAGCGCAGAGCTGGCCGCGATGGCTGGTCGCGTGAAGCCCCGCGGCGTCCTTTGTCCGCGCGCGTGAGTTCCGAAATGCCAGGTGCTCCCCACCGGAACCGAATCCATCTTGGCTGCAGTCGCAGTTCGTCAGTTTGATCGTCAGTGTTGACAGTCCGTGCCGTCGTCGTTGGCGACACAGTTTACCGACACCGTCATCGGGCCGATATCGTCGGCGGGCGTGCACATTTGCCGCAGCACGATTATCTCCATGGACTTTGAAACACATGGCAAACGCCTGCTGGTGGGGGGGACTCTTTCTCCTGAAAGTGAGTCGATGCCACCTGTTGCCGGCTATCCAAACATCTTGATGAACTGCCGCGAGTCTCTACATGTTGATGGTGTGACTATGTCTCGAGCGAAATCTCGGTGCTCTGCTGGGAGATGATGGGATGCCACCTCGAAGTGCACACTGCGCCGATGATGAGTGGAGCCCGTCGATCCGTTTTGCCACGTCGAGACTCGAGTCAGTTGGTTGTCCACTCGGGCGACGGCAGCTGTAGTGGGTCTGTCCAATTCGGCACGCGCAATTCACCCGCACTCTTTCGTCGCTCCAGTTATCGTGCGAAGAGTAGGATTGGCGGCTCCACCAACGCCAGCGCAGCGTCGCGACCAGTCCACGCAGACGTGAGAGGACAGTTCGCCGACATCCAGTTCATCCGGGAAACCGGAGTCTGCTCGTATTTTTCACGAGCAAGCGTTGGCCGGCGGGGCTGGTGGTCATCGGCTTTCGCGTGCTGCTGTTTTCGTCGAACCTCCTCCTATCGGTGATGCGCTAGGCCTTATAACGGCGAGCTCTTTTACCTTGCCCACTACACGATCACCATTTGCCCTGTACACAGCGGACTTCAGTATTGTACACTTGCCAAAGACAACAGACCAGCTGACATAGTCGAGTTCACTTCATTCACGAGCGTCGAGAAAAATAATCGCCACCGCATGGCGAGTTGCCCTTTGTTCGGCCAAACTCGCGGAGAGGATAGACTGGTTCCAGGCACCAGGTGTCAGTTTGGTAAGCGAGAAGCATAGGGTGCAGCTTGATGCACCTGCGCATGTCGATGCCGAAGTAAACACGCACATACTGCATGTACAGCATGCATCAAAACGAACAGGTGCTCGCTGCAGTGCGTTGGCCGCATACGACCGAATCGGATGCTCGGTAGCACCACACCACGCCAGACAAGCGCAAGCGCAAGCGGACCCAACGCTTCAAGTATTGAAACGAAGTCTGCTGTTACAGCTACCGAGCCGGAGCTCCCGCCAATCGATTTATCTGCACTATAGAGCTACCGGTATCCTATGCAGGAAGCCGCGGCAGTTGCGACCAGCATGCAGATTGGCGTCCACAACAATCTAAAGTCAGCTGATCAAAATGATCTATGCTCAGAGTCTGATCACCAACTTGCTTGAAGCGAGTTGCGTCTGGCACGACCAACCTGGCATCAACTTGCTCTTGGTCCGTCAGCGGATCCGGAGATCAAAGCTGCAGGACCATCGAGAATAATTTGAAGCGGCTGTACCGAAATTCGGTGGGGCACATCGTCCAGTCGACCGAGGCCCCTTGAACATCCTCGGATAGTGCCGAGTCCACGCGCCTACGTCAAGATCGGGTGTGCAGATCGAGCCGTTCGACGTTCGGTGTTCGCGCGTCGACAAGTCGGATTTGCCTCGTCGCTGGCATGTAGTGTAGCCACCTCCCCATCCGAGTTCCGTTGCCGCGGGGTCGGAAGATCGTGTTTCTGCGCGAATACGAACCCTGGCGACTCGAGTCTCGAGTCGCGAGCACTGCAATGAAGACGCGGACTCCGAGTCGGACAGGAAAATCTCCGCCCGACGGAGCCTGGACGACTGGAAGCCCATCCGCCACGCTCGTGGCCTGCCTCTTTCGAAGAGTCTTTGTGCCTGTCGACTGTGTCGATTGTCTTGGTGAGATGTCGTAAGTTACGACATCTCGTGATTCCAGGCAGCACGGCAAGGCGGAACATGCCGACGGCAGCGCGAATAAAAACCTGTCGAGCTGGCTTTGAGTGGATACTGCACGTGGCGGACGAGTGGGTGGCTACTTGCGTCGGAAGCCTGCATGAATGGATACCGGCAGCAAATTCGACTGTATCAATATTGCACTTACACTATTCAACTACAATAGTACTTGTGATGTTTTGAAACGAAAGACCTTGAAGCGAAGTCGTTCGGTGCAGATACTCGGAGACCAGCAATTTGCTAGATGCAACGAATCGACACAGCCCTGCCTCGTCACGGGCGTGCGTGCGTCAAGCGGACGGTCTGGCAGGCAGGCAGGCAGGCACGGTGTGCAGTGCTAGGACTGAGCGGTACGAAGTCTATGTAGACGGCGCAGCAAGAGGTCGCAACTTGCGACCTGCAACTTGTAGGATGACGGGCCACATTGGCCGGCGGCGAATGGCGGTCACTGACTGGTGGCCACCGTTGATACCTTGGGAAGCTCAGGAAAAATGTTTGGACGCAGCCGATCGCAAGAAATTCGGAACATGCACACGCGCACCGAGAGGTGGCAGCCCGTCTGAAGTGCATACATGGCCCAAGGCTGTACTATGACACATGATAGTTGTGAACGGCAAGCTGCTATAGTGAAACCCGAATTTGTCGGGAATGACCATTGTCACGAAACAATTGGCTTTTACATGTCGCACCCAAATGCTCACCAAAGCATACATGTAGTAACTATATCGTCATGTTTGCTGTTCAAAAAATATTGCCTTCGGATCAGTAACCTTCCTGCAGGTAGCTTGTAAACAATGAAATTGCAAGAAAGCAATATGTATATCCATCACAACAGAAATGAACGAATAGTGCTTTGAGGTTTAAAACTTAGAACAATGAACTACAAGCAGCACTGATCATAGCAGGCCGTGACAGTCATACTATTTCTCTGCAGCCATGCAGGTGGCAACGGTGGCGAGTGCATTTGCCTTACAAATATCTGTATCCTACAAGACTAAAGTTAGTAGTGTACTGAATGGGTCTCAAGGGGAGATGAGTACACGCCTTACGTGCATCACGATTATTAAGGAAGGCTGTTTACATGTCTGGAGCTGTGAATGTATTCGGATGGCAGTTCCCGAATCGGAATCCCGGCATCGAGGTGACCGTCAAACGGGAAGGTAGCACGCCTCAGTATACGTTGTACCGCAACCGTAGAGAAATCCGTATCTGCGGCGCCGCAGGACGGTCTACTGTAGCCTTCCTGAGCACGTGCTCTTTCGATGCTGCCGGCTCAAAAGCTGTTGGTCATGGCAACGGAGTCCTGGTTGATCATAAATCGTCTCGATCCGCTACAGTACTAGTACTATTATTGCGTAATGTAGTACGACTGATGGAATAAAGCAACATCGACAATTGAAAGGGTTAAATAGGTGACGCGTTCTATTGTAGCACAAGCGCGCATAACTCATTCTCTATAACATGCAGAGCCTTAACAATTCAATATGGCACTTGACGACACTCAGCACAAACAACTTCAACGGTACAGTGCAAGCGACGGAAGCATCGGTGCCTGGTAAATACTTGGTACGGCGGTGTATTCCGACTTGATAGGAGCGTACTGTGGCTGCGGTGCCTGGTATGAAGGGGCAGCTCCGTGAGGCTCAAGGAACGACAGAAGCGAGCGTTGATTGCCCAAGACTTGTTGGTCATAGCGAGGGTGGCAGCCCACGGTCGCCGATGTGAACGGGTTGGCCAACTGAGAAATGGGACGAAGCGAAGGCACATGACGCTGCGCCATCGGTTGCTTGTCACCAACCGACGTGCTGCGTGACAACGGGTTCACTAGGAAGTCAATGGAGAGCTTGGTGTTCGTCGGAGAGATGGGGCTGGCACCGGACGAGCTGGACGGTGTCACAACACCGTGAGTCGGGGACATCAGGAGCTTTGAGTGCGACTTGCACCGACCCTTGACCTGCGAGAACTTCTCACAGTTTGGGATCGTGCAGCGACGGCCACCTCCGTGCGATATGCAGTAGCCCTTGGACTGAGCCAACTTCTTGCACCCGTCGAATTGGCAGCGGCGACCACCGCCGTGCGCAATGCACAGACCGCGACTCTGAGCGAGCTTGTTGCACTGGGGGTCACGGCAACGAGAACCGCCACCGTGAGCCTTGCACAGACCCCGTGTCTGCGCGAACTTATCGCATCCCGCGAATTGGCACCGAGCACGGTTGGCGTTTCGCCGTGTGCTTGAAGTCGGCATGTTGATCAATGCTTGGGAGAAAACAACGATGTGCTGGGACACAACACTGCTTGATATCCAGCAGTGCGCGGGTGATGTGTGGGGTTGGCTGTGAAAAGCAAAATGAGACTTTTGTCGAGACGGCTTGCTGAGCCGAAAAACCAAGAGAGCACCAGATGACCACTCCTCGCTGTTGCCACTTTCCCTACGATCGGACTGTCCGTACCACAAGCTATTCTGCTCGGTTCAAGAGGTACAGGTCGGATGCCTGATGTCCCGACATGTCGACTTGACTATAGTCGCGAGAGAGACAGAAACCACGGGATCATGGTCTCGGATAGGCGAGCGTACTCAGTTTGCGAGCCTCCACAGCCATATTTCGGCGTACCATCTGGACCGAACAGAACGAGCCCATGGTTTGGATGACAAACAGACGAGCAATAGCACGCTGGTAGAGCTTTACTTTCGAGGGTTTATAAAGTACAATATGTACCTGTCATAGTTAGTTTCCTAGGACATTTCTTCTAAACGAGTTGCTGCGACGTCAACGATCGATTGGAGACCAACACTGATCTTGAATATCACAGTCTAACCTGGCATGCTTGAGTGTACTGAGAGAGAGTCATCTATTTACTGGCTACCGGTAGTTATCTAGTAGTTCATAGACTCCTGAAAAGTTCTCAATCTTTGAACTAGTACCGTGTCACCTCAGTGTCCTGGTACCTACACTGAAGGCACCGGTCTGCTTCTGCAAGGTTTCCCGTCGACCCCTCGATAATGTCTAGACATATTTGAAATTGCAGTCCCTGTATGAACCTCGCTCTTTCGCTGTGTTATCATGCAGTATTCTTCGCTTGACGTAACGCATAATTCCTTCGAGAATACTCAATTTATCACAGCAGGAAAAAGTTACACAGGCGTTTTCTCACAATACTACATGTGTAGAGACAACCACTTCGTAATATGTATCGGTGGCGAGAACCATTTCATACATGTGCGCAAAGTTGCCGTTGTCAGCCACAATAATTGCACTTCAGACGGGCTGCCACCTCTCGGTGCGCGTGTGCATGTTCCGAATTTCTTGCGATCGGCTGCGTCCAAACATTTTTCCTGAGCTTCCCAAGGTATCAACGGTGGCCACCAGTCAGTGACCGCCATTCGCCGCCGGCCAATGTGGCCCGTCATCCTACAAGTTGCAGGTCGCAAGTTGCGACCTCTTGCTGCGCCGTCTACATAGACTTCGTACCGCTCAGTCCTAGCACTGCACACCGTGCCTGCCTGCCTGCCTGCCAGACCGTCCGCTTGACGCACGCACGCCCGTGACGAGGCAGGGCTGTGTCGATTCGTTGCATCTAGCAAATTGCTGGTCTCCGAGTATCTGCACCGAACGACTTCGCTTCAAGGTCTTTCGTTTCAAAACATCACAAGTACTATTGTAGTTGAATAGTGTAAGTGCAATATTGATACAGTCGAATTTGCTGCCGGTATCCATTCATGCAGGCTTCCGACGCAAGTAGCCACCCACTCGTCCGCCACGTGCAGTATCCACTCAAAGCCAGCTCGACAGGTTTTTATTCGCGCTGCCGTCGGCATGTTCCGCCTTGCCGTGCTGCCTGGAATCACGAGATGTCGTAACTTACGACATCTCACCAAGACAATCGACACAGTCGACAGGCACAAAGACTCTTCGAAAGAGGCAGGCCACGAGCGTGGCGGATGGGCTTCCAGTCGTCCAGGCTCCGTCGGGCGGAGATTTTCCTGTCCGACTCGGAGTCCGCGTCTTCATTGCAGTGCTCGCGACTCGAGACTCGAGTCGCCAGGGTTCGTATTCGCGCAGAAACACGATCTTCCGACCCCGCGGCAACGGAACTCGGATGGGGAGGTGGCTACACTACATGCCAGCGACGAGGCAAATCCGACTTGTCGACGCGCGAACACCGAACGTCGAACGGCTCGATCTGCACACCCGATCTTGACGTAGGCGCGTGGACTCGGCACTATCCGAGGATGTTCAAGGGGCCTCGGTCGACTGGACGATGTGCCCCACCGAATTTCGGTACAGCCGCTTCAAATTATTCTCGATGGTCCTGCAGCTTTGATCTCCGGATCCGCTGACGGACCAAGAGCAAGTTGATGCCAGGTTGGTCGTGCCAGACGCAACTCGCTTCAAGCAAGTTGGTGATCAGACTCTGAGCATAGATCATTTTGATCAGCTGACTTTAGATTGTTGTGGACGCCAATCTGCATGCTGGTCGCAACTGCCGCGGCTTCCTGCATAGGATACCGGTAGCTCTATAGTGCAGATAAATCGATTGGCGGGAGCTCCGGCTCGGTAGCTGTAACAGCAGACTTCGTTTCAATACTTGAAGCGTTGGGTCCGCTTGCGCTTGCGCTTGTCTGGCGTGGTGTGGTGCTACCGAGCATCCGATTCGGTCGTATGCGGCCAACGCACTGCAGCGAGCACCTGTTCGTTTTGATGCATGCTGTACATGCAGTATGTGCGTGTTTACTTCGGCATCGACATGCGCAGGTGCATCAAGCTGCACCCTATGCTTCTCGCTTACCAAACTGACACCTGGTGCCTGGAACCAGTCTATCCTCTCCGCGAGTTTGGCCGAACAAAGGGCAACTCGCCATGCGGTGGCGATTATTTTTCTCGACGCTCGTGAATGAAGTGAACTCGACTATGTCAGCTGGTCTGTTGTCTTTGGCAAGTGTACAATACTGAAGTCCGCTGTGTACAGGGCAAATGGTGATCGTGTAGTGGGCAAGGTAAAAGAGCTCGCCGTTATAAGGCCTAGCGCATCACCGATAGGAGGAGGTTCGACGAAAACAGCAGCACGCGAAAGCCGATGACCACCAGCCCCGCCGGCCAACGCTTGCTCGTGAAAAATACGAGCAGACTCCGGTTTCCCGGATGAACTGGATGTCGGCGAACTGTCCTCTCACGTCTGCGTGGACTGGTCGCGACGCTGCGCTGGCGTTGGTGGAGCCGCCAATCCTACTCTTCGCACGATAACTGGAGCGACGAAAGAGTGCGGGTGAATTGCGCGTGCCGAATTGGACAGACCCACTACAGCTGCCGTCGCCCGAGTGGACAACCAACTGACTCGAGTCTCGACGTGGCAAAACGGATCGACGGGCTCCACTCATCATCGGCGCAGTGTGCACTTCGAGGTGGCATCCCATCATCTCCCAGCAGAGCACCGAGATTTCGCTCGAGACATAGTCACACCATCAACATGTAGAGACTCGCGGCAGTTCATCAAGATGTTTGGATAGCCGGCAACAGGTGGCATCGACTCACTTTCAGGAGAAAGAGTCCCCCCACCAGCAGGCGTTTGCCATGTGTTTCAAAGTCCATGGAGATAATCGTGCTGCGGCAAATGTGCACGCCCGCCGACGATATCGGCCCGATGACGGTGTCGGTAAACTGTGTCGCCAACGACGACGGCACGGACTGTCAACACTGACGATCAAACTGACGAACTGCGACTGCAGCCAAGATGGATTCGGTTCCGGTGGGGAGCACCTGGCATTTCGGAACTCACGCGCGCGGACAAAGGACGCCGCGGGGCTTCACGCGACCAGCCATCGCGGCCAGCTCTGCGCTCGCGGCGAGGATCATCTGCTGCTGACTCCGTGGGTACGGAGTCGATCCGGTGTCGATGGGAAAGAGATCCAGGTCGAGTGAACGGGTGCTGCACTCGGCTCGGCTCCAGCAGCTAACCAGGAATCGCAAGGGGTCCTCTTCGCTCGGCGCTTGTTCGCTCGGCGCGTGTTTTCACGCTGGCGTCGGCTCTGAGCAGCAGAACCCGGACACTCCGTCACATCGCCCTCCGGCTCTTGTAATTTCGAGGCAAACGCTCTCAAGCCGAGAATGTTGACTACTGGCTCACCTACAGTCTTGACCTGTGCTGCTCACCGTGCCATGAACACATTCGAGCGAGTTCTCGTCTTGTTGCATCAAAGTTTCGTCGCCAGTCCCTATGGCACTGTAGGGAAAGCACGACGAAGTTCATCAGATGAAGTCCGGGCACGCGGGCCGAAGCGCTACTTTGGTGTGGGTAACGTTTGCTGATTCAGCAATGCTGAAGCTTTGCTGCCTGTGCTCAATGCCCTCACTGCTGGCGGTACACCACGATAGGCAACACCGTCTGGCTCAAGGTTTCGTACGCGGAAATCCGCGCTGTAACATTCGCGCATCTTCCTGTGCAATTCACCACTCCCAGCCATGCAGTTCTTGATGATAAAATGGCAGGCCCCTTATCGCTGTTACGCGCGCTCTGACACCGCAGCTGCTGGACGCCAAAGTTTCGAGACCGAACCTACAAGTACATTTCGTGCTGCACAGCCTTCAGCGCGTGCAATGCCCCTACAAACTCCATCTTTACTGCACAATGGAGACCTTCCTCCAAATGCTCGGTGGCAATGCAGACACAGCTCGGTCATCTCCGTGTGATCGTCGAGCTTTGCCGCCGTTCCACATCTTCTTGACGACCTAGCGAGGCGCAAAACGCCACGTGAATTGGCGGTGCGCTGCCGTTCTCATAGCCGAGCCATCGGGCCTCGCGAACGAAGCCACACGGCAGCACTGTCTGTTGCCGTCCAATCGACGGGGCACACGGACCAACAGCTGAAAGCTGAAGCGTGCGCTTTATCGTGCTTCAACAGCGCCCGTCGCGTGCTGTAGTTTGGTGGATAGGCGCAGGGCGGACGATAAGGACGCGAACTGGCGTGGAACGTCGCCCCGTGTGGCGTCGGAGCTCCGCCAACCGAAACAGGTCTGTTCATGACTGCCGGACAGTAGGCGTGGCGCTGCATCGTGTGGTGCATGCCGTGCTCAGGGCGTCGTATCGACACTTCCGACGAACGATACACTTCCGTAGAGTGGTTGCCTTTCGGTGGGGTGTAAAAGAATGCAAGATGCTTGCTTGTCTGACCTCGAGTGGCAAGCGAGGTGTCGTCGTGTGGTCAGCTTCGGCGTTGTCCAACAAACTCCGTTGCGAAGTGCAGTGCTACGCTTATCGAATAGAAACGACACCACTGCGTGCAGATTCTTGATTCACGAACTCTTGACGGGATAAGAATTTTTGAAGAGATTGCTTGGCGATCAAGGTGGCTACGGTCGCAGCATTGGCACTCGACTACAGTAGACTCAAAAGCCTGGAACATCCTGTCCTACACGACCTCTATGTGTTTTCAATCGCTACAGAATCTTACAGTTTGAACACAAGAGGCAATTGCGTGCATGAAACGATGAATATATGGATAAATATGCTGAAGTACACTCTAATCTGCATTACCGGTACACCGCTAGTGGACACTGCGCTGGCATCGCGATCGATGGGCGGATGTACACTGCTGAAGGGGCAACAACCGAAGCCGCGGTGACAAGAGGCTCGAGATAAGACATCAATGATCGTTGGTGAGGCAGAACAGTTTGCATACTCGGGGTCAGCGTTTGCTTCTGGTCGTTTGACAGACTTGGGTTCACGAGGAAGTCGATCGATAGCTTCTCATTGATGGGGGACATGGCCTTGGGGCTGGAATGAGTCGACCTGGACGGCGTCGAATCAGCGCTTGGAGACCATGCTCCGTTGCTCAGCAACTTCGAGTGTGACTTGCAGTGTCCCCGCACCTGAGCGAATTTGTCGCAGTCAGCAACGTGGCAGCGTCGACCGCCTCCGTGCGAGATGCAAAAGCCCTTGGACTGCGCGAGCTTGGAGCAGCCATCGAAAGCGCATCGACGACCGCCACCATGCGCGATGCACAGTCCTCGGCTCTGTGCGAGCTTGTTGCACTGCGGGTCGCGACAGCGCGAGCCACCGCCGTGAGCCTTGCACAGTCCCCGGGTCTGCGCGAATTTGCCACACTCCGGCATGCGGCATCGGGCGCGGTTAGCGTTGCGGCGAGTATTAGATGTCGGCATGCTGGTCGGACTTCTGGTGGTTGGCGTGTGGTGTGCGGCGAGATTTGGCTAATGGGGTGGATTCAGCTTTGTTTGGTTTCAGAATTTTGTTTGCGTCTGCTTGCGCCTTATTGTGGACAATCTGCGGCTGTGCACCTGCGCTTGGCAGCTTGGCATTGAACCAAGTGTAGGGACAAGTGTACGCACGACCCCACGATTGTCAGGGGTGTAGAGAGACTGGCAGCGTGTACACGGCAACATGTGGAGTTTGCTTATCCAAGACTTTGTTTGCCCTGATCATGGAAGACGTCGGCAATATCTACACGAGCAAAACAGTATCAAGTCTGGTCTGCAGCCAACATTCGAAAGCATATGAGGTCTCGGTGGTGAGATCTACACCACGTGGCGTAGCTACTCGTCGGGTGAGCGGTGCTAGACCATGTACATCTCGTCAGGTGTTGGTTTTTAAGCTCCAGAAGGGTGAAAACACGTGCTCATCGCTTTTTCGAGTCCACAAAACACTGGGAAGCTTTACGGATCTCTACCGTTCTCACGTAGAGGCGTAGAGGCTGATCCACATCTTCGCCATCTCTCTCGCTTTAGCCACACGTAGCAGTGGACTCTGGTAACTGTCGTGCTCGAGTGGGCTGCCATCTGTACTCACTCACGGCAGCGTGCAAGTCAAACCCCAATGAGTCTTCCTCCAAGTGGATAGACGCGATGAGATGTTGGGTCTCTACAAGGACGACACCATGCCGCTTCAAAAAGTCTCGAAATGTGCTTGGCGCCACCGTTGCTCGAACTTCGCGAGCCGGCGAATAGTCCACCTACACCGCTACGATCGGGCGTGCGAACCCTCTCGATAACTCGGTTGCAGCATTGTGAAGTCAAAGTATGTGCAGAGGAACATGCCGTCGTATCAAACGACCTGAGCCTCAGAAACAGAGACTTTAAGATGAATAATGGCACACCGTCATGTCATCAAAACTTGCCAGTACTAAGCCAGTAGGACTGTACAACCTGATCCTATACACATCTCGGAAGCGAGATGCTTTGGAACGACGGAACTGAGCTGCACACCGAAAGCAGTGAGGCACGAAAAACAGCTCGTTCCAACCAGCGAGCAGCGTAGATTTGACTGTGGCGACAACGATTGCGTGCGCTCAAAGAATGCTTTGATTGAGAGGTTGTTGGCCATGTCGGCGACGAAAACCTACTGACGAAAGGCGGCTTTCGTTCCGGTGGAACAGCAGTCTCGGCACTCAGCGCTCGTTTGTTTGTGTTGGCTAGAGACGACGCATAAAGTGGTTGCACCATGAGATCATAATGAAGCGATTTCAAATCGCCTCAACGTGGCACAGATTGCTTGTGAACCGAGCACATGTACAGGATAACGATATTTGTCTAGCGGATTAAATATGAGTATGGATTATTTGCAACTACGCTGACCGATAGAGTACTAGTGGTGGGAAGGCGGTCGATGATAGTTTCAACTCCGGAAGTTGTGATCGTGTTACTGTGCTCGTGCTCGAACCATGCTCCAGGTATGACAACAGCGATGGTTGTTGGTTGAAAACTTTCCTGGGATAGCTGACGGTCGACTGAGCGGGTGGCATAAGGTTCTGCATGGTCATCAGTCTTGGACGTTGGGTCTCACTAGACATACTGCGAGGCTGTGACGGGTTCACTAGGAAGTCGATCGACAGCTTGGACTTCACAGGAGACAAAGAGATTGTCGGACTGGAGAAAGTAGAAGCTGGCGGTGTCATGAGAGCAGCGTGGGTCGGGGAAAGCGGAGACCTGAACACCATCAGAACCTTCGCGTGAGCTTTGCAATACCCTCGGACTTGAGCAAACTTGTCGCACTGCGGCACAGCACAACGACGACCACCGCCGTGCGAGATGCAATGGCCTCTTGACTGCGCAAGCTTGTTGCAGTCCTCGATGGTGCAGCGGCGACCGCCGCCATGCGCAATGCACAGACCGCGACTCTGAGCGAGCTTGTTGCACTCTAGATGGCGACAGCGCGAGCCACCGCCATGAGCCTTGCAAAGTCCACGTGTCTGTGCAAACTTGTTGCAGTCAGTCAGACGGCAGCGTGTACGATTGGCGCGGCGACGAGCATTGGTGGTATGCATCTTGGTCAAAGCGTTTGGTGGTGCGACAGCACTGACGATTGTACTGTGAGGCGTCTGGCAAAACTCAGAATAAGGAAGACGGCGACGCGGCAAGTGGAACGTGAAGTTTCCACGGTGGAGTCGTCCTTTACGATCAGACTGCAAACCACGTTGTGATCTGTCCGCGTGGGTTGCAACCCTTGGTGCCTCCGAGATATAGACGAGCTCCTTGCTTGCAATTCCGTTTCCGATGTATGTGGCCGGATCCCACTGCGTGTTCAGTGTTCACGCAGGTGTTCACGAGCAACGGGCATTGCGAGTGCACTGCAAGTACAAACAGTCGTGCTGGAACGGTTCATATAACTTGCCACATAACTTGATATACAAGCGACGACATGATTTGTGTGAAATGCAGCGGCTGGGTACGAGGAACTCCGGCAGCGAAAAATGCGGCTCACATCGCCTCGTCCAGACAGTGATCGTCTCACTCGATGGCACTTGAGGGTCTCAAATTAAGACTTTTCACTCAATAGGTGGGAGATCGGTCCGGGTGCCCTGATCTGGTAACAAAATACCTCCATAAAGCTGGTTCAGCAATCGGTTGCCGTCGAATCGACAGGATGTTGACCATCGTGGCCCCCAATAGCTAATGCGCGTCGTGGTGACCAGAAGATACTCAGGAATACTAGTTTGTGGGCTCACCTACACCGAAGACGGCAAGGAGTCGGTCAAACCGGTACGAATGACAAGAGCGGTGGGGCGATCTGATCCCTCGGCCGTTCCTCACCCTGCCGCCTTCACGCTTCCGCCTTCACGGTTTTCAAGTATCTGCAACGTAGCACGCAAAAGCACGTTGCGGTACTGGGCTGCGGGAAGTTAAACTCACATGGCAAACTTGTAGTGGGCCTCTCAGTAGTGGTAGGTCAAGACACTTCCACTGTTCAGCTCGCCGATTATTGAGCTACTTGCACTGGTGAGTACCCGCCAACTGAACTGACCATGCTCTCGACGAACGGCGAAAGCTATTGATATCGTTGTCAACTGAAGTTCTGCCAGCTGCGACTACGGCAGCGGACGTAACGCTCCGGCACTCGAGGTCTCAAGAGTGCGATCTCGTCTTGAACAGCGTCAATCGCAATAACCAGTCGACTCTCTCTAGCTAATCGTTATCTCGTGTCGCCACGAGATTGCAGTCTCAAACTCGCAGCACGAGCAGCTGCAGCACAGGTCGCTGTCGCATTTTTCATCCAAGTCCGCAATTGTTTCGATAATTGCAACAGCAGTGCTTTCCGTAGGTAGCATAACTTTGACTGATATCAATACCCCACTCAGTACGGTAGACGCGACGATGCAGCGGCTGTATGAACCGAGCGTTCGAAACGTCCTGCGTTTAGTCGCCAAGCGCCGCAAGTGGGATGCTTATTCTCACTTCAACGTGGGGCATAGTGAGACCAAGTCTCCATATCTTTTCGCCACCAAAACACGTGCGACTCTCATTCTTCAGTTTCATCTCGGGGAGAGTATTAGTCCCCACTTTGATTCCAGTCTGCAAAAAGAGTTGGGCCTTCCTTTTGATGTAGCAATGCCCAATCCACCATTGAAGTCGGACGTGTCAGACCCCACGTGGGAAGAACTTCTAACGACCAACACTGAGACTTTCGAGTTCCCCCTGCACCGAACTTCATGAACCTTGAAGAGCCTCAAACCAACGCTAACCATCATAGCGTGATCAACGGCAGAGAGACTCAACATGTCGCTACCGAGTTAACGGTTCACCCGTCCATGTCAAGTGGCCTCTCATCATCTTATTCAGCACTGCCAAGGTATCCGGCACCGCCACCACCAAATCCGATTTTCGGAAGTCATAAAAACAAACCCTCAGTGGTCTCGTATCCCTTGGCAACAACACCATCCATATCGCAACTTCCTCCAGTGTCGGTTATCAGGCCGGAAGTGAAGATGGCGACAAGACCGTCGGACATTTCCACAGGTACCCAAGTAGGCCGCTGGACGAAAAGAGAGCACGAGTTGTTTCTTGAAGGACTCCAGCGGTTCGGCAAGTCTTGGAAGAAGATCTCGAGTCTCGTACACACCCGCACACTAGTGCAGATCCGCACCCACGCCCAGAAGTATCTGCAGAAACAGTCACGTGCCGCTCTCAAGGCGGATGCCAAAGCTGCAGCTGCAGCGGATAAAAATCGTGAAAAGATGCCGCCTAAGCCCCAGGAAATAAAGCAGGAGCAACCGCAGGGCCAGACTACGACAAAACCTTGCCAACTACAGGAAAAACAGCAAGTGAAGCCCCTGTTCTGCCCACCTCAGCTGCACACAAACATTAGCGTTGCCAGTATGCCAGGGGGTCAAACGGAGGTTCCCAGGACGTCATCTTTGGTTTGGAAAGCATCACGGACTGGTGATCGTAACAGCGGGTTCGTTCCTCTCTCCTTCCCAAGTGTTTTGTCGGCCTCTGCATCAAGGGTCTTGTCAGAAGCGGGACCATCTTCACATACGATGTCTTCTTCGACGATTCCACCTCGCTCGGCCTTTCAGCTCAACAGTATTAACAAACTGGACCAGTTGCTGCAGGAAGACAACAACGGCAACATTCCAGCTTGTGTCGACGAGTACTACTCGAGTCCAACCGCCATCGAAGACGACTTGCTGCGCTCACTGTATTCAGGGAGCCTCAGTGGATGTCCCGCTTCGCTCTTGCTGGTGGACCGATCGGCAACAGACGCAGACTGGACGTCAATGCTCCAGCTTGTGCATCGTCTTCACCATCGACTTTGCCTGTTGTACCAGCATTGCGCCCACCATTCTCGAATGGTGTATTCGAGCCATTGCCAGCTCCTGCTAATCTGTCCTCACCGAGCGGAAGTCCAACAACATATATCCAACAACAGTCAGAAGGTACCGACAAGGCCACGAACTATCCTACAGCGTGGATATAGAGACAACCCTCCTGTGTCGCCTCTGGTTTAGTGGACGTTTCTGTATTCTTGTTCTTGGCATTCGTGCTCTCTCCTTCTTCGTTTTCAATCGATCGCTTCCATTTAAGCCAATCGACAAGTGTACTCGAAATATGAGCATGCTGTACTTGCATGGAAGGTATAAGCTTCGCCTTGCATCATGCCGCTGTGCTTGTGCTTACCCCGACTGCTGCTACGCCACCTTGCTTGGCTTCTCGAAGGAATTGCTGCAGGGCTGTTAGTCGGTCGTCAATATCACTGAAGGAGTCTGTTGATGTATCTAACAGAGCCTGGAGTGGCTGCTTCCTCCGCTTTGCGATTGCCTGTTGCTGGGGGATCTTGTTGACAGCGGGCGAAGTTGTACGAGAAGATGGCACTGCAGATGTCTTCACACTATTTTTCCCGTGATTCAAGGACGGAGATGGCGACGGGGTGCGGCCACGACTTTGCGAACGAGACCTTGGAGGGCCTGCGCGCGGCAAAGGTGCGTTGTTTGTAGTCCGGGGGCGGATTCCCAGAGGAGGTGACTCGGTGACTCTCTTCGGAGATGATAGCCGAGCATCTGCCATGCGTTGACGCTCTCTAGATAGCCGTGAGCTGTGTGACTGAGCGGAGCGCGAAGATGTTTTTGAGCCTCTTGAGTCGGCGGAAGAATATCCGCCAGCCGAACTGTCTGATGTATACCCACCACTTGAGCGTGGTGGACGAGTTCGTGAGTTGGACCGTGCTCGAGCTGCCCGCAACTTCCGCTCCTTTTCTTGTTGATAGGCAGTTGGATCAAAGCGACGGAATGTAGGTCGAGTCGAGGGCCGAGTTGTTGGCCTGCCTCTACGAACGCTCCTCATACCTTCACCAGCGTCCTCGTCATCTGAAGCACCATAATGCGACGAAGATGATCGAAATGGTGCTGGAAAACCCGTGTCCACTTGCTGCATCGATTTCCCCGCTCTAAACGCAGCGCTTTGTCGAGCAGCTGGGGATCTTGCTGCCGGAAATCGTGACGATGAGTCGCCGTTCCGATTAGTATTGTGTACTTGGCGCTGACGAGGACCCTGTTGTTGGCCAGCGTGTGCGCGCGCAATGGCAAGCTGCCGCAATAGCTCGCGGTTTTTAAGCTGCGACTCCTCCAGCTGCGCCTTCATCTGCAACATTTGTGCCAGGCTTTCCTGTAACGCAGCGTTGCTATCTTTCTGCATAATGGCAACAGAGGTTATATCCGTTAACCTTTCCAAATCAAACAGAACAATGATTGGCAAAGAAAACACCTACGATTTTTCGCCTTGTTTCCAGCCGTTCCTGTTCCTGTTGCACTAGCTCCGCGTGATCGTTCTGCTGAGACGAAAATCGGAGCTGTCTACAACGATGCATTAACGATAAGTAAAATTAGTTAGACAATGTATACGATCAATCGCAAGATCAAACAGCTCGCACTCGAGTTCAGCTCGAAGCTGTGCAGTTTCTGCTGCCGAGTCTTCACGAAACTGCTGGTAGAGTGCAATGAGCTCCTTGTTCTCTTCGATCGAGGTCTGTCAAAGCAGCGATCTAAAGTCAGAGTCGCAATAAATTGATCCGTGGACGTCCTCAATCACCTCACCTGAAGTTCTCGTTGCAACTCGGCGGTGGAATTCATCACGCCGTCACCCTCCCTTGCACCATCGCAGTGTTGCTTCAACGTGTTCTTGAGACAGCGATTCTCCTCTCTCAAAGCTGCATTTTCTTGAGCTAACTGTGCATGTCCGCTTGGTGCTCCGTTGGCTTCTGCTGCTTCCAATGCTTGTCGTAATCTTCGAATGGTCCGCTGCAAAATTTCCGGCGATGGCGACAATGCCGGCACCAACGGAAGTGGGTAATGCACTCGGTCGAATTCCACCGCATAGGTCAGGATCAGATATCTTTTCCCAGCTGCAGTCGACCTGCACACAAAACAAATAAATAATAATCCATATTAAAATTTAATACCAATAAAATTCTTAAGTAAAACAACAATTGTGAAATAAAAAATAAATACCCGTCAGTTGTTGATGTTAGTCCAGGTTGAAGTTTCCTTTGACGGTACAGATCTAAATCTGCAGCTGTGAGTAAATCTACAAATACAGCGTCGCTATTTCTACGCAACGCCGTCAAAAGCATCTGCACAAAAACTGGAAAGCGTTTAGAATTGCCAGTTTGTCTGGTCAATTGCTCTATATCTGTAGATGGGAAGCTGCCGGTCCAGATCGAAGGCGACGAGCTGCTGGACGTCTCCACTTGAAGGTGCAGAAGCTGCTGCTGCACTTGCAGCGTCACGACGTAGCGCACGCCGTGGAATTCGAGCGTCGCCGACGTCTCAAGATCCTCCATAAGCGTCGGGCCGTTGCTGCACTTAATTAATGCCAGCCAACTGTTTTATTTATGATAATGGAAAAGTGGTGTGTGCCACGTGAGTTTCTATTGATTGGAGCATAGTGAATTCAAGTGAGATCTCGCGCCCCTTCAAGATCCATATAAATAAAGTATCCGTTGGCTGCGTATCCACGCCATCATTATCCAATTGACCGGGATCTCGCTACGTGCGACTCGACCACATCGCATTTTTTTTCCAGAATCGTACGAAACATCATTGCAAATTTATTATTTATTCATTTGTTTATTGAAACATTACAATGCATGATTTTTCCTTGTCTGTTCTAGATGAAAAACGTGCCGGAATCGACGTCAGTTTTGGACGCTTTTGGGCTGGAGGAGATCCCCAAGACACCTCCACACGTCGTCGACCCCAAACGCAAGAATAAAAAATCGACACGGACTAAAGTGACGACAATTATCCCGAATTCCGAAGCTTTTCGGTTGGCAGAGCTCAAGACCCAGGACCCGGCAGTGTTTGCACACATTTTGGCCGACCATTTCGTGGCTCGAGAGCACATGGAGAACTCTGCAGCAGCGACGACGAGGCCATCGCCATTGCCTTCATCTTTGCCTGTTAGGCAGAAAATTGCGAGGCCTGCAGCGGGCACGGCGAATTTGGGCAGTTTCCGAAGTTGGCAGTTTGGCGAACGCTGTCTTGCGACGTACAGAGTGCTTTTCGGACGTCCGCTATGGGCTGCATCGACGCCGACGTCACTGCCGCAATACTCGCCAAGACCGCGGAAGAGAAAGCACGTGACGCCTCCGACTAGCAGCAGCTCTGACAGCTCGGAGACCAGCAATGCAGACCTAGATGCGTTCGAGTTAGAACCTGATGCAACAGGCGACCTGCTGAATTTGCCCATGGTCGATGAATTACTGGAACTTCAAGGGGAGGAAGTGCTCGCAATAGGTGGCAAGGAAGACACTCACGAAGATTCATTTGAAACTGAGGACATGCTGGCAGGACTTGCGATGGAGTTAAACGACGGAGTCGATGCCGATACTGATATCGGTGGTGAGGCAGTTGATTTGTGGTGGGGTCTCGATGCCACTGGGATTGATGGAGTCGATAGTGATTCGCTGTTGACGGAGAGAGAAGAGGAAGAGCTGCGCTTCATGACCGCCTCGGCTTCGTTCACTCCTGACACCTCAGACTTAAACGACATGGAGACCATTTGATGCAAGAAGAAGGCACTTAATACGCAAAAATATAGAGCCTGCCGAGTCTCTTCATCTAACTATCTGTATCTTCGTTGAATGCCGAGGATCACCAGTGCTAAACTATCTCAGACGATTTAATGCTTAACACGTCCTCCTCTTCGTCATCATCACTGCCAACCGCATCAACGTTCCCCGCGAACTCAGTGGTTGCAACGATTGTTTAGCTATAGCAATCTCTTTTCCGCCTCCAAGTTTATCTCCCAGCAAACCATTACGCTCTGGGACATAAGGCGATACGAGACTCTGCTTGTCGCCATCGCTGCTGCCACCAAAGATTGACAGCCAACCGCTATTGCCCTTGCGATTTCGGCGGAAACGTCCACTGTGATTCATTTGAAATCGAGGAAGTATTAGTCCGACGACTACAATCTCCCAACAGAGGACGCACCCTGCGTCAAAGAGGAACAATGGGAAGAGAGACCACGCAAATCCTGCGGGTAGCGCTCTTGCACCCAAGGTGACGTCCACGCCGCGTTCTTTCAAAGCCTTAGCAACTGCCGCTGAGGTCGCGGTCTGGTTGTTGTCATCGTTTCCAGTATCGCCCAAAAGTTGGGCCAGCAGAATAATTAGTAGCACAAACCCGTACAGCACGAACGTGCGGTTGGTACGCAGTAATGGAGCGCGGTAAGCATCTCTCACGTTGAGTCCTACCGCGGCGATCCAATATTGCAGGTGCCCAAACCTCCACAGAACGCTGTTTTCGTACGAGTACACAGTCAAATCTGCAGGTTTGCCGGGAACAAACACATAACATGGAGAGGAAACCACATCGGGGTCGCCTTCACCTCCGTCGGACGCCGCTCTTGTTAATTCCAATGCGTGTCCAGCCGAACAGAACCACGGTCGAGCCTCGGCAGCAGCCAACGCAATGTATACACAGCCCAGAAAAATTCCGAGCTGCCCCACGAGGGACAACACAATCTCAGCAGCAAAAAGCGTCCTAGGTGGCATGCGGTTAAATGGCGCAACAGAAGCCGATCCAAGCTGCAGAGCTGCTGGCGTCCGCACCATCAGAAGTGAAAGCGCAAAGACCACCACCAAGTCATCGAACAGGAATTGATGGTCGCTCATTTGGGAATGCAAATTGTTCATTGCAGCAGACAGCGTAACTTGCACAACCGAGTAGATCACCATGTAGCGGAAGGCCACAAAGCTGCACTTAGAGCACCACGACCTTCACGAAGCAACTCCACAGCATCACTAACGCGAAGTGAGCGGCTTGTGAAGGGCGCTACCAGTGCTGCATCATCTCGCGAAAGTGCCAAACCAACGTGAGCTGCCTTTAGGGCACCGCAGTCATTGGCGCCATCCCCACACATCCCGACGCAAGCGCCATGTCGAGTCATGAGCGTCTCCACAATCCACGTCTTCTGGTGTGGTCTTACACGTGCGAAAACCTTAGCCCGGCCCATCAATTCTTCAGCAAAATCCAAAGGTGTCGCTGTAGGAGGCCCTGTTGTTGCTGTGGATTTTTCGTCTTCATTTTCGTTTGAGGAAACCAATAGCTGCTCGATCGCAGCACCTGTAACAGCCAAGGTACTACCTTCGGCAAGGGAGAAGAAGGTATGGATATCTACGGGCGCCCAAGTATCTTCCGAGTCTCCATCAGAAGTACCTTCACGAGTGCTTTGAGCCAATTCGTCTACATCTGTGTAGACAACGACCAGATCGGAATCGATTCCCTCGCTGTGTCGCTGTGCATCAATGAGCAGCACCGACGGCTGCATATCCATGTTAATCTTGCGCGCAACGTGGATGGCTGTAAGTGCATCGTCACCTGTAATTATACGCACGTCTACACCTGCTTCTTCGAGTGATCCCACGACATAGGGCGATTCGGGCTTAACTTGGTTTACAAACAACAGAAAGCCCAAAAATGTCAATGAGCTTTCCACTGCATCTCGAGCCATCGGCTCTGCTGCCTCCGATTTCGGCGAGACAACGGCGGCAGGAACGGTTTTGGTGGCCAGAGCCACGACGTAGAAACCTTGGTGAGCATATGAGCGAGCTCGAGCCACGTAATTGTTAGGAAGCGTATTCGTCGAACACACCTTTTAATCGCTTCGGGGATCCTTTGGCATAGGCGAAGCGGTTTCCACTGTCGAGATCCTCGATAACCACCGAGGATCGCTGGCGAGCTGCGTCGAATGGAAAGCGAGCCACAACACCGAAGAGCTTGCCGATGGGAGAGGCTATCACTGCCGCAAATTGACCAGGCATTACTGTGTTTTCCGAAGATTCGGGCTCGAGCGAGTAGCCCGTGGCACGGAACATGTCACGCTCAAGCGCGTAACCCTCGATTTGCCCTGACCGTTCTGTGAGACCATGACACGTCGCCAAGCCCAGGATTGCAGGTAATGAGAGAACTTCTACTTCGCGTTGGAGTCCGTGGAATGAAGGAGTCTGTTTGTGAGTTGGTGATGCCGCCGAGTTTGGAGGTGCAGCACTGCATTCATCCACACCGTGAAAGTCAAGATGATCGCTGGAAAGTGTGCCGGTCTTGTCGAAGCAGAAGCAGTCAATGTGTCCAGCCACATTCATTCGCGCTGCATCAATGCAAGCAACATCAGCTTGACTTTCGAGGCGCGAAAGCGCAAAACCAACACCAGCCGTTAATACCACGGGAAGGGCTGGAGGTACAGCGATTGTGATCAGGTCAAGTGCTGATGTGAACGCATCGCCAAAAGATACTTCTTTATCTCTTGCAGCTTGGTGTAAGCGGACAGCAAACATGATCACGGCGAGGAGCGATAGTACACACAAAAAGCGATAGCTATCGCGCTCAAGGCGTTGTTGAAGCTGCAACGGAGTCGGAAACAGGATTGTACGAAAGAGCTCGCCCTTAGACGTCGAGAACCCCGCGCTCAGCACCACACCTCGAGTTGACGCTTTCGATTCGTTCCTGTGGCCTTGAGTAGAACTAGAATGAGCCAACTCCAGCACTGTCGATCCAGCGAAAAGAACGCTTTCTCGATGGGTAGTTTTCAGGCTAGCATTCACCGCAAAGGAAGCGTTGGTTGTGGCCAAAGCTTGCTTCGTGACAGGAATCGCCTCTCCCGTTAGAGTCGCTTCGTCAGCCATGCAGTGACCCGAGAGCAGCGCCAGATCCGCTGGGATCACACCTTCATCCACGACCACGACGTCGCCAACAACAAGCTCAGCGGGGCTTATACGACGCTCTCGCGAGTCTCGAATGACCCGCACTCCATTCACGACGCTGTGCTCCGCATGTGCCAACCGTGTGTGAAGCTTCTTGTCATTCGTGACAAGCTCGTGCACTTCCCACACAATGGACAGTGCCGAGAGCACCGCGATGACGATCGCATACGCCGTGTATCCTTCTCCAAGCCACACGATGGCGCTAATGACCTGGAAAATGTAAAACGGGTGCGCCACTTTCCGCAGCAGGACCCTCGGCCACGTCTGCGCTTGCAAGGCCAGCTCATTGGCGCCATGGATGCCAGCCAAAGCTTCAACTTGGACCGTCGACCAGCCACTGCCTTCTAAACAGCGTCGCTGCGCAGACGCCAGGGGCTCTTCTAGAGCGTTCTCGAGTCTTGCAAACCCTAGAGGGGCCTTCTCGTCTGCGACGTAGCGGTTCTTCCGGAACTCGAACCACACTGGCGCGTGTCCTGGCTGCACTAGAGCGCACTCTTGATAGAACCTCTTGGTCTTCTTCTTCTTCTTGCTGCTAGTCCACGAGACCGTGTGCACGACCAGCACACAGCAGGCGTCCAGAGTGCTTGGCGCTGGAGAGTAGAGCAGTCTGGCGTGCCATTTCGGCTTCCAGGCCACCAGAACGGCTAAAATTCCGACGGAAAACACGCAGCCGAGGGCAAAAAGCGCCTTCTGCGCGGAAGACGCGGCTTGGAGCAGCTCCACCCGCTCGAACTCCTCTGCGGACGCAGTGACGAAGCCTGAACGAGGCGCATCAGCTGCGAGATCCACCACCTCCAGCTCTGTGTCTGCAGAGGTGGACGCCATGCTGTCGTTGCTGTACGAGAGAGGACGCGATGTGTGCAATGCCGAGGAGACTTGGGCCATTGATACACTCGAGGAGTTTCGTACGACGCTTCAAGATCGACAATAGCATATTGTATTTTTAGTCGAACGAAGCAATCTTTAGGAGACGATTGTGCTGATTTGTGGATGCACTTAAGTATGTACGAAGGTGTTGAATGATTGCGGCAAAATGGAGAAATGGCTACATCAACTTCAACTGGGTTTGTATTAGGTAGCTGCCTATATGGAAAACTTCTGCAAGGGGCATCGTGGGCAGTACCAGTTGCCAGGCGGAATGGCGGCCAGCGGGGGCTGGAGACAGAAGAGGTGGTAGGCTGCATCGCAGCTGTCGCATAGCAGCATGCTGTCTTGAGCGTTCATCTGGCCGCACTGGCGACACAACTCTTCCGACGCGAGATGCGTCAACGGCGTGTTCGGCGGCACGTTCATGATCCATTGCTCGAACATCCGGTTGAAGATAGCTGTGTAGGTACAAATCAAACAAACATAGGAATGAGTCAATTGCAACTGCGATAGAGGTTGAAGAAGACGAGCACTTACATCGCAGTCGGTTCGCACACTGGGAGATGTCGGCGTCCAGACGATTAAACGTGAAGCAGTTGTCCCAGATGAGGTTCACGTCACGCACGACCAGCTCGAAGCGTTGGTCGTAGAAGCCGCGGCTTAGTCGCATCTTGACCGTTCCTAGGTCCATCGGGTGCTTAATCAAATCCGCATATCCAGGCACGTCCTCCGCATTCACTGGAGCAGAAAACGCCAGCGCCAGCTCGTTTCTCAGCAGTAAATCCACGATGTACTCCAATCGCATTCTCAGCGTCATATCCTGCGCGCTGCCAGCAGGAAAGAAGAGCTGCGGAGTCTTCAACTGGTAGCACCGGAGTTCGACAAACTGGGCTTCAGGCGGGGGTGGTGCTGCAGTGTTTGCCGAGCCTTGGGCTCTCCGCTTCCTGCTGGATGATGGTCGCTGCCCAGCAGATCCTGCCGCCTGAGACCCTGGGTGTTTACGCTTTGGGGTTCCGTGACGCCCTGCAGCTCCCCTTGACTGGACGTTGAGACCGAGAGACCCCCACGGCCTGACTGGGAAGTGCTCGCTACCGTCGAGCTCACTTGAATCCACTGCTCCACCTCGTCTTCTGTCAATGATGTTACAGCAGCCAGCTCGCTCTTCGCCCTGCGATAAGCGTAGGTGTTCGATGCTCGCTCCTTCTGGCCCTCGAGAATACGATGGATCATCTTGTCAGCTAATACGATCACGCCGTTAGACAGCTTCTTCATAAACGGAAGGTCCGACGGGTGAGAAATCGGCCCTGTGGGCGCCGACGTTTCCTGAGAGACGAGAGCAGTCTTGGTCGGAGACCCTGGTCGACTGCTGTTCGCACTTGATGGATTTCTGGGTTTGTTGCGTTTACCACCGCGCTTCATGCGTCCGTACGAGATTGCATCGTCCAACGCATACAGTCGCATGGCAGCAGAGGCAATCGTCGCAGTGGAGACTGCATTTTTCGCGGACTGAAGTGGCGATGCCTTCCAGCACGGATCGAGCCACTCTGCTTCGATGTTGAACTCTAAGAAGACGATAGCCTCCATGAGTGTTCTGGGCGAATCGCATGAATACAGCATCTCAGCCCACCCAGCTCGAACGGGGCGTCCCCAACGACCCGAACGAAACGCGTCGCGTGGAATTGCGGCTTCCATTGTCAACAGTTGGGCTCGAAGCAGCAGCAATGAGCGCGGGACGGTGGTTTTCAATGGACGAATTGTGGTACGAAAGGCTTCTAGTAGCTCTGTCGACAGCTCTCCAATATCACCATCTGTCGGCTCGTCGCCAGCATCACTGCCACTGCCGGCACCGCCTGCTTTAGAATGCGACTTCATAAAATCAGGGTCGTACATGTCGCCAATGTTGGCAATTTTGCGAGATACCCTCGAGGATCTTCTCGATGCAGCCTGGTCTTCAGTTGAAGCTGCCCCCTTCCCACCAAGAGGTGAGGACTTTGGCATCTGGAGAGGCGGCTTTCCCATTGGCTCCACTGCCACTGGGTCCACAGAAGTTGCCGCTGCCAATACTTGGGTCTTGGCCGCAGTAGGAACTTGAGCGCTGGGTGGATTTGACGTTGAGCTGGTGCTCACTTGCTGTGAGCTACTTTGCAGCGCGCTCGACACAGCTGTCAGATTTGCCAACTGCGCCGCACGATCACGCTGCCTGTCAGCTTCAGTGCGTTCCCCATCAGTATCAGATTGCGCAGGTGTCGTAGCTTGCGAGATTGACGGTGATTCTGGCTCAGTGTCGGCATCTGCGATGGTAGTGTCGGTGGGCTGAACTGATGTATCGCTCGATAAAGGAGCGGTTCCGCTCGTATCGATGTCAAAGTCTGAACCACCCCGAAACGTTGTCCCATTGGCATCATAGAACGTTACCTGTGACGGATCTCCTCCTTCAGGCGGTAATTGTGGGTCATTGCCTGCGACAAAATTCACGTATTCTGTGGGTGCACTACCGCTTTGATATCCCATTGGCGCTGATCCATTTGGCATGGCAGTTATAGGGTCTAATGGCAACTGTGCGCTTCCATCCCCATTCATATTCACCTCGTTTCGCGCTGGTCCAGGTGGAAATTGCTGCATGGCTCCTTGTGAGAAGTTGTTCATCGGATTAGGCGCACCTTGCCAATCTGAGGACTGCGCAACTGGACCACCACTGCTACCGTCCTGGTATGCATTTGGCAGTGTTTCATAACTTGGCCCATTCGCTGGTGCTACAGGATAAGGCTGTGCCGGAACTTCCCCATGTATGTGTTCACATTACCATTCACTTGCGAAGTGCCAAATTGTGCGGATGAAGCTCCTCCCATAGGTTGGCTTGAGGGAGGAGAAGGGAATGGAAACGGGCTCACATTGGCGTTCATGTTGGAGAACGGCTCCGGATTCGGAGTTTGATATACACCACCACCAGCGTTATCTGCTGAGACTGGTAACGTATTTTGCGGCGGCGATTGTTGGTTTATTGTGCCAGGAAGGACTCCTAGTTGGTTGGATGGCGCTATCACAGTACCCTGAGCAGCACTAACCACCGGGTAGCCCAGTGTTGAAGCAATATTTTGTGCCGGTTGCCGCAACACATTCGCATTGCTCATCATTCCCATCGCCGCACCTGCTCCAACTTCATTCACTCCTAGTGTGAATCGCCGGAACGTGACTCGTAACGGCCGTTTGCTTGTTGCCACTGCTGCTTTAAATCCTTCCATCCCAATAGCATCTAGCCTGCTGCCACTCACCGCGTAGACTTCGTCGCCCACTTGCACCTTGCCACTAGCTTGAGCCTGCCCGATCATTCCGTTGTCGTTCGAAAATTCGGTGACGACAATTGTCCCACGATTCGAGTAGTTGATCACAACACCCAACGGCCCGTAACCAAAGTCCACATCCACAAGCGTGCCCGTATTCGTGCCTTGGTTCATAGTTTGCATGTTATTAACCCGCGCACCCATCGGCATCGACCCTGGAGCCATGCCGTATGGCGGAATCTGAAGCGAACCAGGAGGCATTACCTGCGTCGATATGCTTCCGGCAGACATGCTCAGTTGGCGATAAAACGCCTCACGCACGTTCTCGAGAAGGTTAATCTGCTGCACAAATGACTGAGGCAACGATTCTACGCCTGGTGTTGAAGCCGAAAACAATGGTCGGCAGTTTCTTAGATCCTCAAAATTCGAGCCCGCTATATACCGTGTAGTCCGCAAAAACAGCAACACGAAGTTGGCGAAGTTGTGGAGTTCGGGCGACAGGTCGCCGGCACGCTGGGAGGGCTCACATTTCTTCGCAGCGGCAGCAAATCCGGTCAATGCTCTTCCACGTAAATTGCTCGAAGGATCCACACAGCTGAGAATAGCAGTTGCGAAGGCGTCAGCCACTTGCTTTACTAAAGCCGAGTCGGAACGAGTTTTACGACTGCTTGTAAGTGCTTGCGTTGCCGTGGCACAAATCAAACCCATGACGTAGGCATGGTGGAGGCATACAAACGTTTTCTGGTCTGGATGCGGTGCATTGGGGTCGCCAACAATCCGTGATACGGCCTTTTTACTTCTTCAAAGCTCGATAAACACGCGTAAGCAAGTCCATTCGTAGTCTGCACAGAGGCTGATGCAGCGTATTGGTTCCAAGCTGCGAGCATAGCTCGGCCTTGATCAACAAGTGCCTGAAGAGATCGTTTGAACAAAATAGCGGCATTCGCTACACCAGGAGGGAATGGTTGTTGGCTGGTCATTCTACCAGGGGCATTCGGATCCATGTACCGTGACCGTTTAAGTTGTTCGGCCATCTGACGCGCATACGGATTGTCCGCTTGCGCATACTTCCGTTTTAATGCCTCTTGATACTTCGCCTGAGCCATTACATAGGCTGCTGACGACTGCGCGTCTCCTTGCATTTTTATCGACTGCATGCCATTCCCTGACGTGTCCGCCGCTAAAGCGGTACTTGAGCGCAAACCGCGCCTCAGGGTGTCATACACTTCCTGTGATATGGGGAGGGTTTCATCTTGCCTCGCGCGTCCATCACACTTCCGTATTCGTATTTACGTGCTAAAACACGTTTTACTACGTTCTCTGCTTTCAAAAATGGAGCATTCAAAGAAGAGGGGAAGTGAGCGCTGCGCAGGGTACTCGTATCCGCCGCTATCGCAACGTGCAAGCCCGTCGAACGCACTGAAGCCTCTGCACGTTGGAGGGCATTTTCAGCTTCCTGCTGCGCGTGGAATGACCCAATGAAAAACCGTCGCCCGTGGTAAGCCATCACCGCCTCATACTTTTCCATATCTCCATCTGACATAGCAAGCAATACCTCTTTTCGAAGGAAAAGGCCCCTCACGAAGATATTGCTGTGCTTTAACATCCTCGTTGTGAGGGGGCCAATGGAAACACCATCTAATCCGGGTAGCAAGTTTGCCATCCTTCGGATCTATCTCCAAATAAGCCAATAGTTCTGTAAACTGCTCCCTTGTTGCGCACACGGACCACTTTTTATCGGGGGACTGCACAAATAAACGTTGGCGATCACTGTAGAAACGATAGAATGAGTAGTCGTGTCGGCACTTTCCTAGTGACAAGGTTCTTGGGATGATCGTCCACTTGATAAACCTCTCCAGTTCACGCGCCTTCTCAACCTTAGGAAGCACATACCCGCATTCCGACCACGCTATGTTAGCAGTTTCAATGCAATTTTCGTGAGCGTGCAATGATGTCACAGAGTTGACGAACGGCGCGAAGTGAAGGTACACTGGGGTGGTTGGTAATAGTTCGGCGCACAATTCTCTTACTGAAGTCCAATTTAGACCTGCAATAGGTTGGCCGTTAAGCCCCACGATAGCATCGCCTATCTCGACGGTCAGAGGCACTATCTCGGTGCCAGTTTCCTTCGTTTCAGCATTCGTCTCACAATACACAAGACCACTCGTCGAAATTACACCAAGCGCCTCGAGAAAATTTTCTGCTTCAAATGGCAGCGGCAAAGCCTCAACTCGGTAAGTCTTGACGTTGGTCGTCGCAGGAAGATCTAGATGCTTCATCAGCAATGAATGGCTGCTCAGTAGCTTATCCATGCTAGGTTTCATGGGAGTTGGAGGCATGGGCCCGGTGCCACCCGCAGGTGCTTGTCTGGAGAACTTGATATTTAGCGGCCGTGGTAAACTGAGAAGCCACGAAGTGAATTGAGACAAATCACTTAGTTTTCCGTAAGATGCTCCGTTCACTTGCTCCACCAAGTCTCCACGTAGAATACGGCCGCTCATTGACGCCTGGCCAAGTGTCCCGTCCGCATGATCGTTCAACGATTTGACAACTACACCTCGGGGCTCGAGCGCAAGCGCTAAACCAAGAGGGCCGTCCTGGAAAATCACATCAAAAGAAATCGGTCCATTCACATGTGAGCTCATCAGCCCCGCGCGGAATGCGCTCTCTTTGCCCGCTGCGATGGAACATCATGAATAACGCGTTGCCATTCCTCGAGAGATTTTTTCATCTTTGCCGAAGGAGGACGAACAAAAACTGCGTATTTAACGTCATTTGGACTATCAAGTTGCAGCAAGGCCTCAACATCAGCCACATTTTCACCGAGCGTGGAATTACCATTCACCATAAGTAGCACGTCACCTGGAAATACTTGTCCGGACAGTTGGCCGTATCCAAGCGGGAGGTCTTCCGAAGATCGATAGGATTGAACAAATACAAAGGACTCGTAAGAATCCAGATTCACTCCCAGGTGCAATCCATGGCATTTGACAATCGACACTGAGGCACGGACAGCGTCGCCAGGTAAGGAAGTTAAATAAAGCAGCACGGGCTGCGGGGCACCTCTGAGATAGTCATACACAGCAGTACGATTTGATCCATACACCACCCGGTCATTGATCGCGTAAACAATATTCTTAGTGAACTCAGTCTGCTGTTGAGTTTCGGCTCCATCTTGGGAATATACGTTTGTCTCGCCACTTAAGCCAGATCTGAGCGGATCGGAATATCTTACACCATCAGGCGTGTCTTCCAAAATGATACTTGAGATGTCGTTCGCATCCAACCTTTGCACGATAAGCATATCCGGTCCGTCATCTGCTAATAAACCAGGAATCTCGTACTTGTTCAACAGCGACGTGTCGGCTGTAAGTGGTGACCGTTTGCAGGCCTGCAGTGGCCCATTTAAAATGCCATCTTCCAATCCGCAGAACGCACATGTCGAACGCAACACCGCTTGCTCGTTGGAGCCCCCTGACCCCTCTCCGCACTACTCAAACCCACTGACGCCAATAAATACCGATCGCCGAGCTCTTCAATGATCATATCTTCACCTACTTCTGAACAGTCCGACGTATCGCCATCGTTTTCATCCTCGCACATCAAATCGGCGAGTTTTGGCTCCACAGCGCCCCCTTCCCCTCGCAGCTTTTTCTGAGCACTTTCAGGCAGTGCTGGGACTGGTTTCGCCTCCAATTCAGCGTGTGCCTTCTCCTCAAGATAAGTCAGCAGTTCGTCAGTCAGCTCATGCTCCACACCATCAATAATGAACTTTTTAGTCTGTTCGACGCCATGAGAAGAGCGGGGTGGGCAAAATCGATCCCACTCACGCTCCAAGTCTGCCAGTGGGTCGCCCAACCTTCGACGGACGTCACTTGTTTTCTCTTCGAGCGAGTGATAAATAGACTGCACAGCAGCTGTCTCCTCAAGCAGTTCGCACAAAACTCGTAGCACCTTTAAACGATCACCGACAGTCAGCTTGGTATAGTTGTCCTGCGACAACAGGTCGATTACACACTGAATACGCTTTTCCAGGTCTGTGAAGTCACCTTCATTCGCCACATTGTTACCAGATGAGTCACTCGAGCTTGCAGTCATATCACGAGCCTTCTTTCGAAACTGTTCCGGCGAAAAGGACGGGTCAGCAACACAGGTCGGGCAGAACCACTCCCCTTAGGGATCGCTGGTAGTGGAGATGCGAGACAAAACGTATGATACGGTGCATCGCATCGATCGCAAAGCAACAACCGACCCTTAACATGGATAGTTTGGCAATTGCGGCAATTATCTTCTTCTCCAGCAATCAAGGGTCGATTGTCCGTTGTGTATACCCATTCCTTCATCAGCCTATCGAAAATCACGGCCAATTTCTGGGCTAGGTTGGAGATCTCTGCCTTAAGCGAGTTGTATGTGTAGCAATTTTTCCATACTAATGCCACGTCGTCAACAAAGGAATCCACATCATCGTTTTCATAGTCTTCATCTTCAATCTTCTCTGAAATTGTTCCCAGGTCCATGGGTTCTGCAATATCCCCGCTTGAATAATAATCAGGATAGAGCTCCGCATCAACAGGCTGATTGAACGGCGCTGCAATTTCTTTTGATCTCAGTAGTTTAAGCACGAATGCACAACACTTCATTTTCGTCGAACTTTGAGTTGTTGCAAAATGTCTCACTTGAGTTTTAACCACGGGGACAATAGAAGACATCATCAAACCATGAGGGGTTGAGAGGCTGCCAACAAGCGTTTTGAAATCACCTAATGTCATCTCACGAACATCATGCCCGTTAATGCACACGAGACAGTCACCAACTTGCACCATATCAGCGTTGTCATCTTTTTGGTCGGGTGATGCGCTTTCAGTTGGTTTCGTTTTCTCTGTTGAAGATTTGTCACTGGAGGAACTAACTATACTTGTGACGACGAGGTGATTATCTTTTTCGCCCACTTCAAACTTGCTCTGGATACCGTTCGCTAGAACGACACCGTAGTAATCGCCCGATGCAGCAGATGAAGGGTTAGCTTCTGACACTTGAGTGGCCGTCACCTTCTCAACCAAAGCCTGCGGCCCAACTTCAGCTTCGTCCACCTCTTCTTCAAATTTAACACCTTTCAGCAAGTTGGTTCCCCGTCGGTGCAGCTTTTGACGGAGTGGCTGTGCAACAGAGTCGTCGCGGAACGATTTGGAGCCCTTGACAAACTTAAGTAAGTGTTCATCCCCACTAGGGTGCTTGAATTCCATGGCTAATTGGCATGCAAGCCGCGCCAGTTCGGGCCAGCTGAATACATTCATGGGGCGCGTACGGAAAAATTCATCGATCGTAATTCCCAACTGCAGCACCGGGAAGTATTCGGTGAGCAGCCTCTTCAATAAATCAGCGTGTAACGATGCCAAAAGTGATCCAACCGAATCTTCATCCAAAATTCCATCTCCCACAGGACTAGACCCGTCACTCACTACCACCATGCTAACGAAGGCGCTAAGAGAGGGAGCACAGTCAATTTCAAGCAGTTAGAGAACGTCGAAATGAAGTCCCATACAAAAAGTAAATCAGCTTGCGCTTCCGCTGGTACTGGGGCAAGCTCCACTGCAGCCGAGGTTGCCTGCACTGGAAACTTGCTGTCCTGCGTCGCCACAGAATCCTGTCCATCTGGCCCAGAGTGCAGTTTTCTATCCAAGTAGCGATCGTTGTCCAAACCCTGCATGTACTGGGTTTTCACGCGCGTCCAGATAAATTGTTCCACCTCGTTTTTCTTTTCCCAAACACGGATTTGTCGTCGTCGCTCTTTTTCTTCTTCTACAAACTTCAACAATGCAAGATGCTGCTGTCTAATAGTCTGTGCATCCGGCACTCCCCAGAAGCTTTCCTCTTCCTGCTATCATTGAATCGTCGAGGCGAGAAAGACGTCACAACACCGTTCTCCAGAATTGCTTTTTGCTCCTCGCGCATTTGACGCCGTTGCCGTAACTCTTCGATCCGGCGCTTCATCGAGTTTTCCTTTTCCTCCAGTTTCTTGCGCTTTTCCTCTTCTCGCAATGCACGTTTCACCTCTTTCTCTTCTTCTCGCACGCGCTTTTCTTCTTCTCTAACTAACCGCAAGGCTTCTTTTCGCGCCTCTTTTTGTCGAACTGCTTCCATTTTGGCCTCCAGCAATGCATTTTTGCGTTCCTCTTTTGCTCGACGCTGAGCTTCTTTTGCATCTTCTTGTGCCTTCATTTCGATTTCTAAGAGTTTACGAGCAGCTTCCCGAACACTTCGTTTATCAGCTTCGCGCCGATCTTTCTCCTTCTGCTGCCTCATGCGATATAACTCTTCAGGATTATGTGCATGCTCTTCTAGTAATACCTCTTGTGACAGCTGCCATTTGATCTCCTCCTTGGAAAGCGCATTTTGGGCTTTCAAAATATCCTTAGCTTGATCTTTGAGACGCGAACGAATCTTGGCGTGGACATCAGGAGTAATCGGGTGCCGCTGCTCCCAGAACTGATAGTCTTTGCATAAAAGCACCTGATGGAGACCTTCGAGCACACGTGTGACATTGCGTCGAAGCAGACCAAATCCATCTTCACCACTAGATGGGGTCAATACATCCGTGGTATTGCTGCTATCGGATTCTATGTTGATCACAGACTCGCTGACCACGCTCATCAATTCATCTGCAGGCAAACTCTCGAAGTGTACCAAAGCTTTCTTCCATGCCTTACTTGCCACGTATGATCTGAACACAATCTCTGCTAGGATGTACAGTACGACAACATGCTAATTAGGAACAATACAGACGGCGTATGTCATCTCCTTAATCGTTTCCTTACCCGCGCTGTGCTCCAACTCCACAACAAAAATAGGAGATTTTTCTTATTGCCGTGCACGATTTCTAGATAGCGCATACAAAAACGAGATCCAAAACATTAAATTCAGATATCACAAAATGCACCAGGCATTCACGTACTGCAGCGTAATCGGAAAGCGACCGTTGTGGGTGTTGTGACTTGTACATTAACAAGAGTTTCGTAGCCAATCTTGTAAGAAAAACAAAAAAACAATATTAGCACGCATTCTTTTCCACTGACCACAAGCAACTCCACTCACCGGGAACAGCTTCTTGCTTGTATAAAAATGATCCTCAGGCACGACCGTTCCGAGCGCCACAACACTGATCGGTCCATCCACCAGCGGGAGATCTTGTTCCGCCAGCACACGACGCAAAATCGCCAGGTAATAAATATCTTCTCGCGGAATCGCACCTTGACACAAGTGTGTATAAGCACGTAATGCATCACGCAGGCTGCGATACTTGCGTAGGTCTGGATCCAGCAGTTTGCCATCTTCACGAACACTCCATTGGCTTAAAGCAGTCGTCGCTAGTCCTCTCTGCAAAAATAAAACACACGTTAATCAATATAAAACAATAACTCAACCATACTGCCGTAAAAAAATTCACCTGCTGTGCCAACACCATCAAGGACTCCACTGACATCTCCATGTCATCAATAGCGTCGCCATACTGCGCTGGACGCTTATAACTCGCTCTCTCATTGGGTGGGGAGGGAGACAAGCCATCATAACTGTCCCCCTGTATCGATGAGCAAGACCCCTGCACCGATGAGCTAGCCCCCTTCTCCTCGTAATCTTCACTCACTTGGTCGTCCTTGGACTCACTGGGCGCTGTGCTGTCTGCGCTTAATGCACTTCGGTCTTCCATATCCTCCGGGTCTTCGCCTTCGCTGCTGCTGTAGGAGCGCGTGGCCAGCAGGAGCATCCCCGGGTCTTGGACTCGGACGACTCGACACTGGCTTCGACAGCGCGGGGGACGACTCCAGGAGACGGAGAGACGACACGCTCTCCGCTTCTTCCTCGCAGGGAGGAGGCGTCGCGGGCGACAGCAGATCCTCAGGGTTCATCGTGACGGCGCAGTGCCTTCGTGGCCGCGGACTTGTGCACACTTGTTGGGTGAGTCCTGAACTCGTCTAAAGTCGGTGTTTTCATCCGCCAAGATTGACAGCGTGTATTGCAGAGGACGGGATAAGTACGAAATCGGACTTACGAGAGTAAAGGCGTAATTTTGGTGTTGCAACACCAACATGTTTTTTACTTAAAATTATTGTTAAACAAATACTTTTAAGTAAAAAACTGTTGTTTTTAAAAAGAAAGGTTATCAGACGCTCGAGGGTGGAAGAAGACGATCTCTCTCGACAACTGCTTAGGACAGTTGGACGAAGATGAATGCCAAGATGAACTCCAGAGGTTGAATGCTCGTCTGCATTATCTACCTCCAAATTCAACTGACTTGTGTCAGCCAGCTGATTCGTTTGTCATTATAAAAATTAAGGACGAGTGGCCTCGAATGGGGAACGACAAGAAGATTGGTCTTCTTGAGAATGAAAAGTGGCAAAACAAGGCTAGAAAAGATAGCAGCTACTCTGGCGGTAAGGTGAAGAACCCGGGCAAGCGCTTTTCCCTGGAGCTGACTGCGGCTGCTGTCAAGAAGGTCAACCAAAAGCGGAGAAGACCGGCATCAACTACGCACGAAAATCAATGATGCGTTGCGGTTTGTCGTTGGGTGTTGATGGTGTGTGGTTGACAAGTCAGCTGTTCCCTCGACATCAGGAGGTCATCCAAAAGTACCCAAAGGAGTTCGAAGGCAAGAGGCGAGTTGGAGAGGAAACCAGTGTAGAAGCTGATGGTGATACGTTCAACGAGGCGAACATCAATAGCGAAAGTAAAGAGAAAGAATTTAGACCTGTACGAGGTGTAGTGATAAATAGCGCAGGTGACGAGGCTCTTGTGTAGACTACTGTCTACATCCATAACTGAATATTATGTTTTACGTCTATGGTCAGACTAATTTCATATTCAAAATTAGTCCATAGTCAGAATTAGTCTGGCTAAGTTGGCTCCAGACTATTTATTGTATTTTGTAAAAACAATGTTCAGAATTAATCTGGCCCAAACTAATTACCGAATTTCCTTTCTCAAAGGGCACCCCCAAATACAGCCGAACAGAAAACACTCACGATAGCGAAATGCAAGTTAAGTTGAAGTGCAAATCAATTAGGAATTGGCGCCAGAAATTTTATACCCAAGCCTCCACAAGTTGGGGAACACTGGATACGAAGCCGCAGTCTTCCCCAACGTCTTCAGCGAGGCGAAGCATTGTAAGTTCCTTAACTAAATCATCTAGTTTTACCTGTTCTAGGGCTGAGTCGGGCACTTGCACAGTTTGCGTGTCATGTGAAATCGCCAGACGGCGGAACCCGCTCGCTAGAGTTGCAGCGGACAGACCCTGCCACGCACTTATAAGCCATTCCATCAGTGTCGGCCTCGATGGCGCCTCGAGCTTGAACTGATCACCAGCGTGATGCAGGCGATGGTCCCGAAGCTGCTGCTGTAAGTGCTGCACCCATAATGTTCTAAGCGCCTGCTTAAAAGGTTTCATCCATGCAATATCTGCGGGCTGGCACGAAGCCGTGTAGCCCGGAGGTATTTTCAGTAGCACGACGTTGATACTGGCGGCATACGCAACTACAGATTCGGTCCAGTGACCGCTAAAATCGTCCCACAACAGAAGAATGTTCTCGCCAAGATAGAGTCCTTATTCTTCATCCACTTGTAGATCTGGCGGCGTTTGCTTTTCTTTTGTTGCTAAGCAGCCCGGGAAAAACTGGTCTAGTGTCGCTGACATTCCTTGCGCTTGACAGTGCTGGATTACGAGCGCCTTAGTTACATTGCTCACTGCACTTCGCTGAAATAAGGTTTTTGCTTCTGTATACCTTTTTATGCTGGTTCGTCCTTTAGGTTGGTTTCCTGGATGTAACTCCATTTTTGGAATGAGCGGATGTCGCTCCCGTTGGTTTTGGCGCCAATTCGGCAACGGCTGGCTATCAATGGCCCGTCTGACGTGGTGTGCCTTTTGAGAAAGGTTGATCAGCAAATCCAAATGCAGCGCGGTGATTGGATGATGCCAGGATGTGCCTTATAAGTCGGGGGTCTTATGAGTAAGGAAATTCGGTACTGTAAGCACTATAGTTTTTATTCATAGTGCGCGACACCATCGAGGGGGTCCTACTTGTAACCTGCACCAGTAGCGCCTTTAAACTCATCGTTAAAAATGGATTCTACGAAGCAGTCATTTGCCATATAACGGTCACTTAGTTTTCGATTTCACTATCAGAGCTGGCACGAACCCGCTATCCTCTACTGATGTACTCGTCTATATGGCGTAGCAAGGTGTTTATTAGCTTTACTAATGGAACCAATATCACAGAAGACGTGAAATTGCCGAAATTTGCTTTTAAATATTGGTGCACACGTCGAAACGTAGTATCGGCAGATACTACATAGTATTTCTGATAATCGATTTCGGAAGGTGGTCGCACTGACCACTTGAAGTTTGTATGTAGGGATGGGCTTAGGACTTCTGCGGGGCTGGCCCCGTCATTACTGACCCGACGGTGATTCTGAAGGGACCGTTCGATAGCTGGCGTTGAGCTCTATCGATTGGTGCACGATATGTGTCTAAAAAGTTGATTTTGATTGGTAAAAACGCATTACCCCCTTGATGCTGTCGCGAACTGTGAAAAGAAAAACTTTAACAAAAACATAAAGGCACATACAAACTTAATAGCATCTTTGTTAGCTTTTTCCGTGGAGTTAAGTTAAGTCGCCATTTTCTGCTGCGGCGCAGGCCATCAGTAGAGTCCCCATGACGCAGATTTGCACGGCAAGTGTTTTAAGGTTTGAGACCCTGCTGAGAGACGACGCTGGAGATGACTAGTTTTCGGCAAATTGACGCTGCAGCGAGGCCATCTTTCTCGCACTAGTGGATTTGCTGCAATCACGTGGATTGACGTTCAGATCGTCAAAGTGAATTGTAAGAAGAGAGTCGACGCGAGATTCTGTCTATACGAAGGCCTCATTTGCCTTGCTTTTAGGTGGTCGTCCTCACTTTGACAGTTGTTGCGGTGGATGTCGTTCTGATGAGTGCTGAAGAGGTGGTGGCTAAGCAAACTGACCGTCAGTAGAGATGCTATCTTCTAAATCGATCTGATACCTTCGACGTGGTTCTTGCGGCGATAAGTGCTCTTCGTGCAACGATTGCACCAGCCATGGCGAGCCTACAACACTGCTCAAGCTCGACTCAGCGGAGAAAGCAGGCAACATAACAGATTCATTGAAAGGCTGGCCAGAATCAATGTCTTACCCGTCGCTTATCTTGAGTTTTGACACCTGGATTGTTGGATGATATGTTCCCCTTTTGAATATGACCCTCTACTAGCGGCGATGTCTATCGTGCTATTGAGTCTGTTCCGACGGTGTGTGTTTCCAAATATGACGAACGCTCTTTCCTGCAGTTCAACATCTTCCTAAATAATCATGGCAGGAGACAGCGCATTATCGGAATGGGTCATCCCGATTTGATTCGCCTGCTCATGTACCCTGGCGCGTCTGTGTTCTTTGATGGGACGTTCAAGATCACGCCCCATCCTTTCCAGTAGACCATCATCATCACGGTTTACGACCTACCTATGATGTGTATGCTCCTGTTCTGTACGTGCTAGTGGGGGCAAAAGACGAGTGAGCCTACTGGCATGTTCTTCATTGGGTTCGAGTTCTCGGCAACATGCAAACGACACCCCGCAGTATTAGATATGATGTTGACTTTGCTCTGATCAATGCGGTTCGAGATCAATTTGCTGGTACTGGTGTGATTGGGTGTTTGTTTCATTGGAAGCAGGCCATTCGCCGAAAATTGGTGGATTTGCGCCTTTCATCCAATCAGATCAAGGAATCCATGCTTCCTGGTTGATTGGAGGTATTGACTGTTATTCCTATTGAGGACATCTGCTCAAAAGACATACCTTACGTTGTGTCTATTTTGAACACTCAAGGGAGTGAGAAACGGTGGAGCACATTTTGGGTATTCGTTTTGGACACTTCCTAGTAAAACAAAAGTACCCACCTGCGCTCTGGAAGGTTAACCCTTTCGCGATCCTCTTCACTAAACTATACTATACAAAGTTAGGTGAATTACTCCTAAAAGGGCGCATTTTGCGCCCTTTTACAATATCACGGTACTACTACAAATCTTCTTCAAATCCTTTTTCGTTTATGCTATGTACCGAAATCAGTACTTAGTAGAGACAAGTTGTCATGTTGTTTGCTAAAGGGCGCATTTTGCGCCCTTTACATGGGTACATTCTCGTACTTAGTTAAAGGTGGAAAAGGGCGCATTTTGCGCCCTTGTGCCGCGAAAGGGTTAACACGTTCGTGGCTGACGAGGTCGAGATGCAAAACCGCACCAACAACCCACTTGAAAGCTATAACAGCCGCATCCAGCAACAATTTGGCGGATGTCATCTATTGTTCATCGTGTCCATCGCGAACGTGAAGGAGGAGGCAGCGCATTACTTACAATTGCTCGACAACATTGCCATGAACTGGCGAAAGGCACCGTCACATGCAGACCCCATCACATTAGAGATTCGTGAAGCGTGCGAGGCTTTCAAGATGCCGAAACGGCAGAAATCCCACCAAAACGTGTTGTTGATTTTGGTATGTTATACAACGCACTTGATAATGTTCCCTGCTTATGAATGTTGTTAATCAATCCTGCTTTATGACCTAAAACATTGATTGTGTCCTACCTAGTGTCCTGCATGTTTGAGCTCTAAATGCATCCTACGCGACACTCTAATGCTTTTAGTCTGTCCTGCTGTTTGTCCTCAAGTGCAGGACAATTTGTCTGTTGCGGGATGCTTTTATGATTGCATCTCGTTTCTCCAGAACCGTGACTTTGAAAGTCCCTCTTCTATACAATTCTCGGTATTATCCTCTCCCCCTCTCTTCCCATTAGAAAAACGTAGAACAATCCGTCTGTCGCATAATTCATTTTATTTTGAAGCATGCACCCGTAGATAAGGTAGCAGATTAAAGCAGAAGCGGGGTGAACTAGAGATACTATTTAAACAAGAAAAAATGATATGTATAATGCATCGTTGTACCAACATTTCGGAGTAGGGATGGTTTGGATATATATCTGATTGAATCAGAACGTTTCGAAATTGCGATATTATTTGCGTAATCACGCAAAATAGATCAAAACTACCTTCTGACGATGCGCTTAAAATAGATTGCGCTCCTCAGCACTACATTCGAAGTTCAAGTGTGCTGCGCTGAATTCCAATGTTCCTCCAGGCCGGAATCGCTTATTGACAGCCTCTACGAAGTCGGTCCTCACTTGCTGCAGATGAACGCTCAGCTTTTGGCCGACTCGTGCTCTCCGACGGATGCTCAAATGGTGCCGCCTAAAAAATGGGCAGATTCAGGTCCACATAGCAGAACGTTTCCCGCCACGAAAAGGCCTATCGATTGAAAGGGCCTTTGCGATCACTTGATTTGTAGTGACAGCAATTGCGAGTCTGCAACGCTCATGAATCCACTGTACCACCTCATCTTCCAACGCGTGAGCTGCTCAAGCACGACCAGCATTTAGCGACCTTGCACTTGAATTTCTCCTCTCAGCTGGTTCAAACTTTGCGCGGTTCTTCCTCCACTTACTAAGTTGACTAGGGTCAAGTTTTTGTGGCGAGCTGTCCTTTATGGTGCCTTGTTCAGCCTCCTTCGCAGTTCTCCTTGTATATTGCATGATCAGTATTTTCGAACAAAAGTTTGAATACGAATCGCGGCTCTTCATGGTTGCGCACGTGGGAAACGAAAGGTCGCATCGTCTGTAAGCTGACCGCTTTGTCAACTTTTTCAAAGAGGACACCCCATCGCGGAATTCGGTTGTCAAAGGCTAGATCTGGGTGATGATAAGAGCATCTGCAACGCAGGGACCAAAAAGAGGCTAAGTTCTTACTTTGAGATAAATTACAGACCAGCGTAGGTCTTAGTTTGGGCCGTCCGCAGACAAATTTCCACCTTCAACATCACATTTTATGAATGTGAGACCTCGTCAACCCCCAACACATTACGTCAGTTATATGACACTTGAATGCGAACAAGATTATGGACCCTTTGAGGTCTATGCGCTGGCGACACAAGCGTATCAAACCTCTTTACATCGTACGGCGACAAGGAGCTGTTTTTCATTGCAGCTGAGCTGTCCGAAACGCAGTACGCCGGTCGGGTTGTAGAGCGCGACCTGCCTCAAGAGTGTCCGTTCGACGTTACTGGTGTGCGGTTTTCGTCAGCGCAGGAGGACCGAATGTTGTTGCGTCAGCGCTTTAACGAGATCGCCATGGCATGGATTGAGGATGCTTGAACAGCAGTAGCACGTCTCAATCGCTATCTCTGAGTCAGAACCTCTGACTGCAATAGGCAGCGAATACATGTAATCTACATTGTAGATTCGTTGGTGATCCAATTGCCGGTATTGGTGCATTGGGATTGCGTATCCCGGTGGAAGTTTATTCTGCCTGTTCGTGCGGGGGACTGACCGAGATGCTGAAGTCTGCATTTGCTGACGATGAGGCAATAAATGAGCATCACTTGTCGACCCGCCATAAAGGTCGTCACGGCTTACAAAGGTATTGAGTATACGTGGCCTGGTGTCGCGTTTACCCGGGGCTTGTTTCCAAAGAGGAAAGTTTATTAATGAATGAAATGCAAACAAGCAAACTGAGCCGAGCTAACCCTTCCTGTGTCTTCCTCCAGGCTCAGCAGTCATGCAGTCGTGAGCGTGTGCCAACGCCCACTTGGCGTCCGTGCAGTGTGCCCCTGATCCAATCCAGCACCGTGGCGTAAACCTCTCCTGCGCTGGTAGGGACGGAGGCGCGTGCCTCGCCATCCCCAGCGCCTGCATTGGTCGGGTGCTTGGACTCATTGTGTGTTGACGCGACCGAAGCTTGAAGCAGTGCCGTAAGCTTGCCAACATAGCCTCCCAAAGCTTGGGCGCGGCAGCTGAGCTAGTCGACTTGGTCACGGAGCTCGTCATCGGGGTCCGTGGTGGCGACATATTCGTTGACCTTCGTCGGAACGTCTTGCAGCAGCGTAGCAAGCGGTTCCCAGGAATCTTAATCGCTTGGAGGCCCACCCAGGAGACCAGCAATTCCCAGCGGTGTAGAGCTTGGTTGTAGCGGTGATCGCGAATGGTTTCGACTCCTAGCATGATGCCCTGGCTGGAGACAAGCTCTAGCAGTTCAGCCGATTGGTTGAGATTCTCGTCGCAGTAGAACCGCAGTCTAGAAGCGTGCACGTCATACTCTCGTCCAGTGATGAGGTGCTTTATCAGGAAGGAGTGCTGCTTTGCTTCAACCACCTTGAAGGGGCCGACCCACTGGCCCAGCAGCTTATTGGTGGGGAGTCTTTGGTCAACACACGACCACAACACAAAGTCACCCACATCGAAATTCACAGGAGTGCCCTTGTGAGCGGCCATGTCCTGCAGTCGGCGACGTTCCTTGAACTCGACCACCTCCTTGTGCATCTCTTGTAACGACCGACGCAGGAGCTCCAGTTGTTCACCCACACTATCCAAGTTGACGACCACAAAATGATCAGCGTCATCGCGGCGTCCGATGACCGCATCCAGTGGTGACGCAGCTGGGAGTCCCATGAACAGCTCAACGGGCGAATGCTGTCCGAGCGTCCTGACGGGTGTGTGATTTAAATTCGCCTGTAGAACTGGGAGTAGATAGGGCCATTCATGTAGGTCCAGGTTATACTCCAGAAGCAGCGCCCTCACGACCTGAAGGACGTCTTTATTCAGGCGCTCCACGGTTCCGTTCAGCCATGGCGAATATACTGGGGAAAATTCTTGTTGGACTTTCATTCTCGCGCACAGATGCTTGACCGTCTCGTTACGAAAGTGACTTACTTGATCGGATACCAGCATTTCTGGCACTCCGTAGCGTGCGCACCAACACGCCAGTGCTTCAGCGGCTACGAATGCGGTGGGAGTGGCGCACGGGAACAACTCGCAGAAGTGAGTCAGTTGGTCCTTCATGACCAGCAGGTAAGACGTGTCCCCGTAGCCTTTTCCCATGTACAAAAAGTCGTAGTGGAGAGCTTCATTTCGCTTGGTCACCGTCAGTGTCGGCCCATACGGGCGAGGAATGATCCGAGGTCCCTTGATATGCTTGCAAAGCAAGCATTCGCGCACAAACTTTTCGGTTTTCTCCCCGACACGAGCGATCCAAAAACGTTCTTGTAGGATGGTCTGCATTGATTCTTGGCCTCGGTGGCCATGGGATCCTGCATGTGCGACCACAAATAAGCGTGCGAGGAGCTCCTTCGCTCCGTTAGGGATCCACGGGCGCCCGTCGACCGTGACCACTCCATCCACCACCTCGAAAGCGACTCGTAGCTTAGACTGCTCGCGTCCGGCATCCTGCTGAGCGTATCGGATGTCATCGAGAGTGGGAAACCGAAACTCATCGTCTGCAAGCGGTCTCAACTGCGAGATTTCCGTCATCGGCGGCGCGCGGCGACTGCGAGTTTGCACCGCAGCGAGTTTGACCACTTCACGAGCGTGCCAGCGAGAAACAATATCTGCCCAGATATTGTTTTCGCCCGATATGTGCTCGATGACATAATGGAGCCCACACAGCCGCATCGCCCAGCGTTGAAGGCGATCGCGAACGTGTTTCTTGAGCTCGTCATGGGGCGCAAATATGTAGATTAAATTCGCATGGTCGCAATAAAGACGGAAACCATTAGGGCGAAGCAACAAGTACTCCAGTTCGTGGCAGGCTTTGACGATTGGATACGCCTCCTTTTCCACGATAGTCCAGTTCAATTCGTTGTGCTTGAAAGTTCCGCCCTTGCAGATAATCAGTTGGTGCTGTTGTTGAGCAACGGGAAGATTTGGCTTCCATTCAGAGACTTGGGTCACAATGATGGAGTATCCCGTGAGGCTGGCATCGGTGAATACTAGGAGCTCTGCTTCAGGGTCCGGTGTAGCCATCAGTGCGGAGTCACGAACCAGAGCCAGCATCGACTGGTATGCTGCTTCCTCAGCCACAGACCATGAGGTGGCCACATTAAGCGCGTTCCGGTTGCGGCCACCAACACGTTTCTTCTCGGCTACGAGTTTTTCTTGGAGGGGTGCGATCAGGCGAGAGTAGTCAGGCAGCGAGTTTTGTAACCACGTAGTGGCGCACACGAAATACTGTAAGTCGGCAACCGTAGCCGGCAGAGGAAGCGTGGACAGCGCTTGCACGCGGCTAGGGTCGTGCCGAATGCCTGTACCACTAATGAGACGTCCACACCAGAGCACCTCCAGAGAGAAAAGCGAGCATTTGCTCATGTTCAGCTTCAGATTGGCGGCTGCCACCAGCGAAAAACTCTTTGAGCACACCAACAAATTCCTGTACCGTGTGCGCGTACAGAATGACATCATCGACTCACACGAGTGCAGAGTGAGGGATGAGCGGCGCCAGGACTCGTTGCATCTCGCCTTGAAAGTGGAGTGCAGAGTCCATGGCTCCTTGAGGAACACGATTGGGGGTAAATACTCCATCTTCGGTGATAAAAGAGAAAATCTCACGACTTTCCTCAGCGAGAGGGAGTTGCCAGAACCCGTGCGTGAAATCCATGTTCCCGAACACCTTCTTGCCTTCCAGGGCTTCGGCCATTGTCGCTACTGATGGCATGACCCCAGCGATTGGGATGGTGACACGGTTAACGGGGCGGTAATCTATCGTGAGACGAAACTTATCTCGTGAGCCTGGCTTGCGCACCGGCACAACCGCGCAGGCCCATCGCGAGGCGTTGTTTTTCTCCACCAGGTTGTTATCCACGAGTGATTTAACATACTCGCGAATAAACTGTGCCTGTAGCGGCGCATATTTCCTCGGAGACGTGCGATGTGGGACCGCTCCGCTTTTCAGCGTCACTTGGAGAGGCTCCACACGGGCTGGCGGGTCCGAGCTGATGGCGTCGCGCCAGATATCCGGGAACTGAGACAGCATATCACTCACGACAGCAGCATGCTCTTGAGGGAGACCATTAGCGACGGCGCGTTCAATCAACTGGGCCAGCGTCGTGATTGGTTCCTCCACTGCTTTGTCTGTCTCCAGTCCATCGCCTACCGGGAATTCATCATCCTCAACAGAGGGAGGTAGCGGGCCGGCAAGTTGTGCTAATTGGCGCTCTACATCAATGCCAAGTTCTTTCAAAGCATCACGCCCGAGCAGCAATTCATCGCCTCCTCCTGCCAGTATTAGACACGGTACAGATCGCATAGAGACTGATCCCGCAATAGTAGACAACTCGAGGTCCAGCAGCACTTCATGTACACACACCAGGCGGCGTCCGTCAGCCATTTCCAATTCCACGTGAGGGTTGAGCGGGGTCACCTGTAGCATAGGCTGCACAGCGACTAGCGAGTCCACCATGCCTCGTGGAACCACACTTTTATCAACGCCGGTATCCGGCAGGTATTTAACCTCCAGCAGCCCATTGACACGGACAGATCCAGCAAGGCCCAGATACCGAGCAGCCTTAGATCTCAAGGTACTGGCGCGGTGCTCCTTGTCTTCACGGAACTTCTTCAACGCTTCAGCCCGCTGCGCTTCCGTTGCTGTCGGGCAGTCGTTGAGCCAATGCGTCCCCTTGCACACTAAACAGCCGTCACGAGGGGAGCGCGGGGAGACCGCGTGGTCGGCGCAGCGGCGCCTGGAGCCCGTGGTGCCGGGGTAGCTGGGCGAGGCGTCGGCTTGGAGCCCGTGGTTCGAGGCGGCTTACGATCAGTCTTGGCCACCTTGGCGTCGGTCTTTCCGGCATGATCTTGCGACATCCGATGGAAGCGCTGCTGGACTTTCGCGTGCTCCAGTATCAAGTCAAAGAGGGCAACATCATCTGACTTACAGTCGCGACTCTCTAATTCAATAAGTCGATCAATCTGGGCCTTGAGGATAGTGGGCTGCAAGTTTTCGACCAGAATGCGGCAGCGTGCCTTCATCCTGTTCTTGTAGTTAGCATCTTCCTTGTCATCGGCTCCCATCAGCCCTTGCAGACCGTTGTCCTCCACGATCCCATTGAAGTCCTCGTAGTAGCGGAAAATCCGCGCGTCACAGTCATCGATCGTCAGGTCCATCCTTAAGTTCGCACGGAACAAGGACGAGACGTCGGGTACAAACTCGTTCTTGAGTGTACGACAGCGTGCCTCCACGACACCCATGATGTCGGCATCGGTGACAGAGGCAACAGGCTTCTTGAGCACGTACGTGGCCAGGTTCTTCAGTGTCTGGCGTCTCACTGAGCCTTTCACAGTGGCTACAACGTTCTCGTACGTCTCGCCAGTTGTAGTGCAGCGGTGACGCATCTTCTCGACGTAGCGTTCCCACTCACGGTGCCACTCAACCAGAGCAGCATGCTCCCAGCTGGTCAGCTCGGGTGCTTTGATGACCTCGAAGATCGGTTGGGGTATCGACATCTCCACATCTCCATCAGAGTCCACCGTGTAACGTGTCCCCGACATGTTGAAGTTGTCCGAACTTAACACTTCAACCGCACTTCAATCGTACTTAGTCGAAGCGCACTTAGTAGACGCGGGTCGTACTTAAGCGGGCCTTGACGGAATTCTTCAGTCGCCGAAGAAGAACAGCAGTTCCGGACAGTTGGCGACGTCCGGGATCAACAAACTCACGCTCTGAAGAGCGCAAAGCTAGCTTTGTCGCGTTTACCCGGGGCTTGTTTCCAAAGAGGAAAGTTTATTAATGAATGAAATGCAAACAAGCAAACTGAGCCGAGCTAACCCTTCCTGTGTCTTCCTCCAGGCTCAGCAGTCATGCAGTCGTGAGCGTGTGCCAACGCCCACTTGGCGTCCGTGCAGTGTGCCCCTGATCCAATCCAGCGCCGTGGCGTAAACCTCTCCTGCGCTGGTAGGGACGGAGGCGCGTACCTCGCCATCCCCAGTGCCTGCATTGGCCGGGTGCTTGGACTCATTGTGTGTTGACGCGACCGAAGCTTGAAGCAGTGTCGTAAGCTTGCCGACACCTGGAGTGATAAAGCATAGCCTGAAGCACTAGCGTCAAGTCATTTGTTGATGAGGGTGGATAAATTAGCCATCGTTCGGCCTGTATGTCGGTGGCATTGGTCGTCCGTGTGTACGATATTTGAATGCTACCAATAAAGTAGTTGACGATAATGCCACGCGAGGCGGCGCTCGGCTGTAAGGATTTATATTCGAGCTTCAGGAGCACCAACAGTCCTGCTGATCAACTGAAAACTCAACAGTCAGCTCAACTCGGGCTTGGCTTGGCGTAAACGAAGCTGGGTGATCAAGATGTTTTTCAAGATCAAATGAATCTACCCTGTCACGAGATTCGTATAATATAGCACGTGAATCTTAGAGCTGTAGACGCAGCTGAAACCGTGGGACGGGACCACACAAGTTGATGCGATCTGTAGTTCGTAACCGGCTTTCTCAGGGGTTCCGAATGCTCATCCCTGTCAACTGCAGCAGGCCGGTCTCAGGACTTTGAGGCAGGACCGAAGCTCACTTTCCAAATTGCGCCGGTGCCCGTCCTAGCCTCTTCGATCATCCAGTAAATCAAGTGAAACTCCTTCGTCTAGATGAACAAGTTTTTGGTTCGCGGTCTCGGCTTCTACAATGACGCGTACGACCTGTTCGTCATGAACGTCGTGAACGTTGTTCTCACAGAGCAGTACGGCTCTGAGACGTACTCGTCCACCATGAAGTCGTGGGTGTCAGCGGGTGCCATCATCGGCGCTGTGATCGGTCAGCTCGGCTTCGGCTTCCTAGGCGACGTGTTCGGCCGCAAGGTCAACATGGTCTTCACGTGCTGTCTACTGATCTTTGGTGGCATCCTGTGCACTGCTGCGTACGCGGGTGATGGGAGATCTACACTGTGGTTCCTCGTAGCCGCGCGTCTTATCCTCGGTGTGGGAATTGGCGGTGAGTACCCGCTAGCAGCAAGCACGACTGCAGAAGACTCGACTGACTCGGCGGACCGCAACACGAGCGTCGCCAAAACCTTCTCGTTGCAAGGAGTGGGTCAAGTCACGGCTGCCATTTTGGGAAACCTGCTTGTGCAGGCCCTTGCAGATGGGAAGCCCGGTGAGAACAGTGATTCAAGATTGGAGACTGTGTGGCGAATCCTGTTCGCTATCGGTGTGGTCCCTGCACTGGTGGTCTGCTACTTTCGCTTTACGGCTGAAGAGACGACGGCGTACAGGAATGCGCACCAGCGTGGCCAAATCGCACAGGCAACGACTCAGCAGAAAGCTCGGCTGGGCTTCATCTTGCGCAACTATGGAGTGGGTCTTTTGGGCACGGCCGGAACGTGGTTCCTCTTCGACATCGTGTACTACTCGCAGAATCTCTTCTCCGCCAGCATCTTGAAGGTGGTGGGGCTAAGCAATCCGTCGCTGCAGCAAGTGACGAACGAGGTGGCATTTGTGTCCTTAATGGCTTTGCCCGGATATTTCGTAGCCGTGTTCGCTATCAACCGCCTCGGTCGCAAGAAAATGCAGCTACAAGGTTTCTTCTTCATGACGATCCTTTGCTTGGTCATGGCCATCTTCTGGGATGATCTCAAGGACCAGTCCGTTCTGTTCATCATTCTGTACGGACTCACACTCTTCTTCTCCAACTTTGGGCCCAACATGTCGACGTTTGTGCTGCCCACGGAGATGTTCCCGACGCCAATTCGTTCGACGTGCCATGGCATCTCTGCGGCTGCTGGCAAGGCCGGAGCTGCCATCGGTTCCTTCGGGTTTTCTATCTGGGTCGAGAACGAGAGCTACGGCTACTCCGGCGCCTTCTACACGTTCGCTGCCATCTCGGCGATCTCAATTCCACTCACGTGGTTCTGCGTGCACGACAACACGAAGGGCATTGAAGAGATGGACGCAGAGTTCTACCAGCGCCTCAACGGAGCGGACGACTTTACACGCGAATCCTTCAGCTCTCTGGCCAAGTTCAGCGATGCAGCCAACACAACGCCAGGCTACAAGCAAGTCTCCACCCCCACAACGCTCGTGTAAAGTGTCGTTCGCAAAAGCAAAAGTATCTAAACTCAATCAATCATCGCTATTTGTTTAAAGCTCTTTAAAAAAGCTCGCCTTCAACATGTACCATGCATGTGCATGCGTCTTTTATTATAAACTTATAATACTTGGCAGTGACGCGTCTACCAATACACAGTCATCCCGCGGCCAGTTCAGCATTGATATCGCCGAAAGTGGTTGACCTTCAAAACTGCCCTCACTGCATCTTGCCCTCAGAACATTAAATGTGGTGCTTGGCGCAAAACCCTCGCTGAGGACTTCTTAACTGAACGTTGCTACCCTTTGCCTGGCGCTTTGCCTTTGGTCCCATCCGTCTTGATCAGCGCGCGAGTCTTGGACCGCAGGCAGTAGGCACGCCCGCGTGCAGCACGACAGAGCGCGATCTTCAGCATCTTGGAATGGAATTCCCACGTATTAACATACTCTGAAGCTTCCTTGTACGCTAATACTTCAGCTGCTCTGGCCCATTCTGCCTCGTGTTCGACTTGCTCCAGCTCGGCGGCATTCAGTTTCTGGGTGACAGCGCTGCAGGCGGCTTCGAAGACGTCCAAACGTCCAGTGCTGACGAAAACGCCACAATGCTGAGCCCGGCGCACTGGAAGGTTCTTTTCGAGCGCCAGGTCCTCCAGCAGCAGCTGTAGAGCGCGCCTGGGGTCCCGAATGCCACCGATTACGAAGATATCGAGATTAACTTTACAGTGGAGATCTTCTTTATCGAAAATCACAGCTTTCCCATAATGCCGACCGGTCCGAATGAACGCTATGTACACACCAGGGAGTCCTGGAATCAGCTGCCCACGTTCCGCGTCTTGGAATTGCAGCACTTGTGCATTGAAGACACGTAGATCGTCGTCCATGGCTTGATGGCTTGATAGGGTCTACTACCTGCGTGACTTCACCAGTCAGAGAAAACGTTTCGGTTAGCGTCTCAGAACGTAATCAGATTTAGTACAGAAGTTACGCCACAAAATACACATACATTAATGTATCCCACACTAATTTGTGACACTAGCCGTCCCGGTGCAGAACAGCTGTGTGCGTAAGACTCCGATGCATCGTCGGTCTCACAACGAGCTGGGGGACGTGCTGCCCTCCTTCGCGCGTACCAGTCGCCGGACTCCTTTCAGCAGTCCTCACATCATGCCACGTCGAGCGTCCCGCCCTCTTCTGGTCCTGGGGGCCTCGCGCTCCTCGGCCTTCTCGTTGTGACCGCCAACTTCGTGTTCACTTGGAGGTCCACGTCTGTCGCTCTTGCCCGTGCAGAGGAGCATCTTGCCCGTTTAAGAGAGAACCAGGGCGTTAATAAGGCCAATAACGGTGATGCAGCAGACAAAAGACACGGTGAAGACAATGAAGGGGGTCAGGAGCCACTACGGCGTCAAGCGGACGACTTTACGGCGGAGCAGGTGCAGACGATGGAGAAGCAATTATTGTACACCATCCACCAGGTAGCGCAGTCCACGACCCAGCAGCGGGGCATAGTGTTGCCTCTTTTTGACGGCATTGCAGCGCTCGGACTGTCGTTGATCATGGAGCTGCGTGCGATGAGTGTGGACCTTCCTATTGAGGTGCCGCATTGCGGCGATTTCAAGGAGTCTTTGCAACGGAATGTAGCGGAGAAGGAAGATATGGGCGTCGTTCGCTTCTATGATGTCTGTGAGCTGGCGTCGCAGACTGCGAGTACACTGGACGCGTCGCGCAAAGTGTTTTGTCAGAGTATTCGCAACTGCCACCGGTCGTATCGATCATTTGACGTCAAGCTGCTGGCTGTGACGTTCTCACAGTTCGAGGAGTTGATGCTGCTGGATGCAGATACGCTCTTCTTCGAGAGCCCCATGTCGCTCTGGGATACGGATAAGTACCGCGACACTGGCACACTTTTCTTCCATGATCGCTTGAGCCAAGACAACATGTTCCTTGGCAACAGGATTCCCGGGAAGCCGGATGTCAGTGAGTTGAACGCGTACATTGCAGGGTTTAATGTGGCGCCTTTCGCTCCGCTGGGCAATATCCCGCGACCGAAAGCGACGACCGAGAACTCTGTCCCTGTGCAGTTGAAGAATTACTCACCCAGTGAACATCTCATGACTAGTCACTCGTGGAACCACCGCGCCGGCCACGAGATGGACTCGTCGCTGGTGCTGTGGAACAAGAAGCGTCAGCCACGTGCAACCGCCATGCTGGCATCTTTTGTGGCGCTTAATGGGATTGGTCGGCCGCCATCGTACGGCGACAAGGAGCTGTTTTTCATTGCAGCTGAGCTGTCCGAAACGCAGTACGCCTTCTCGGACTTTGGCGTGGGTGGAGTGGGGTCCGACTTCCGCGACCACGGCCCGGGCAAGTCAATTGTGTGCGGCCACGCCTCGCATTACTACCCGGTGAAACCGGCAGATGTCTCTGTGGTTGCCAACACCAGTGTGCTGTACCTCAATAGCGACAACATCTTGGAGTACGACCCGAAGAAGAAGTCTGTGTACTACAGCCAGGCTCGACTGTACGAGGTGTACGCCGGGTCCTTTGTAGAGCGCGACCTGCCTCAAGAGTGTCCGTTCGACGTTACTGGTGTGCGGTTTTCGTCAGCGCAGGAGGACCGGATGCTGTTGCGTCAGCGCTTTAACGAGATCGCCATGGCATGGATTGAGGATGCTTGAACAGCAGTAGAACGTCTCTATCGCTATCTCTGAGTCAGAAACTCTGACTGCAATAGGCAGCGAATACATGTAATCTACATTGTAGATTCGTTGGTGGTACAGTTGCACATTTATCGATACGCCGTGAGGTTCATGAAACGAAACCCAAATTGTGGGTTTGCATACCCCAGATCTTAGTGCTCGATTCTACAGTAGATACTGTCCACGACGTACTAAGACACGTCGTAGGCACATCTTGCGTTAGCTTGGGAGTTGAGTGGACAGAAGACTGATGACGATTTTTATGTTGACTACTGTTAGTAGACGATGTTCAGACCAACAATTTCTTGTGCCATTCCACCGGTTATTCCATGAGTTTCTGGTCTGCCAAGCGTCAGGATTGTGCAAGAACGAAACGATCACTCACAGCAGTGAAACTGAGACTTCATCGTCGTGTGACTGGTTGCATTGCAACTTGCAACGACAAAGCTTGCGTGATGGCATGTACAGTGCTGCCATCCATGCGTACGAGATTGCATTCAAGTTTCGCAGCTCCAGCCTTCTCGAACGAGATTTATCCGGGATGGGGTTTCAGCTTCGTCAATCATCGAAAAACACGGTGCTTCGGCTTGCTCGAATGTACCGTCGTGTTGACACGTCAGGTCTGCCAGACGCTCGCCAGGAACAGCCAGCGTCGTAAAACCGTCAAAGCTGCTAAAACCACTGCTAACTTGTAGCTTCGTCCGAGACGAGGACGACTCTGTCTATCCAAATCTCTCTCTATCCAAATATCGTATCATCTCAACCAGGTGTTTATCCTTTTCCACCAATCCCATTATCTCTCACATCTCTTTATCCAAATAATTAAATCCTTGCTTTCACCTCGCAATTCAACGATTTAACCTGCTTATTCGCGGATAGGCGTGGCACTTTGGGTACAGCGTCGGGTCATCTTGTGGCGATCGTCCGTCCTCATTCCGCATTCTATCCACGAAGAGCTCAAGTCGAAGCCAGTAGCAGACTCTCTCGCTCTGCTTGCTCCTCATGGCGCGCTCCACCGTCCGGTTACGATGGATCGCGGTGCTCTTGGTCGTAGGCGTGATCGCCGTGCTGTCCGACGTTCTAGTCACGTGGAGGAACCTCACGAGCAGCTCCAGCGCCAGCTCTCGCTCGGTGCGAGGCAGCTCCAGCGCCAGTCGCGCCACGATCCAAGCCATCTACGACGCTGTGGCCAAGGCCAATGACTCGGCAGATACGCAGCAACTCACGCAATTCGTGGACCGGCTGAGCAAGAGCGAAGCTGAAGAATTATTGCACAAGATCGACCTCAAGACCGGGTATGTTACAGCCAAGCCTACCGTCACAGAACAGTCTAGTGTCACAGACCAGGACAATGATACATTGAAGTGGTCGGAGGAACTGAAGGATGGAGAGGCTGACGCTGAGAAGGACGAGAGCCGCATCAAGAACTTGGAGACGAAGCTGTTGCATTCATTGCACAATGTGACGCAGCGGACGAGTGAAAAGCGTGGACTTGTGCTGCCTCTTTTCGATGATTTAGCACCTCTTGGGCTATCGTTACTGTTGAATTTGAGGGTTTTAGGACTGGATTTACCTGTGGAGATCCCTCACTGTGGAGATTTAAGTGAGAAACTGGTCAAGTCGATTGTGAAGAAGACTAAGCAGCTGGGGAATGTTTATGTGTACGACGCCTGTGAAGTGGCAGTCAAGGAGAAGAGTTTGCTGGATGCTAGTAAACCGCTGTTTTGCAACGATATTGACGAGTGCCACAAGAAGTTCCGGACGTTTGATATCAAGGTGCTTGGGTTGGTATACTCGCGCTTTGAAGAGTTGATGGTCTTGGATGCAGATGTATTGATGCTGGAGAGCCCGATGCTGCTGTGGGAGGCTGAGAAATACAAGACGACAGGCACGCTGTTCTTCAACGACCGTATCAGCCAAACGAATTTCTCTCTCGGCTACCGTCCGTCTTCACGACCGGATGTTACCGATCTTCAGCAATACTTGGAGAAAGCAGACGTGAGCATCTTCCGCCAGCTTCCTACGATCTCACGTGCAAAAGCAACGACGGCAACCGATGTGTTCTTGCCTTTTGAGCCGAGCGATATTTTGCTAAACAGTCACCCGTGGAAGGGCCGTAGTGGCCATCAAATGGACTCGTCACTGATGCTATGGAATAAGAAACGGCAGCCTCGTGCCACAGCTCTGCTGGCTTCGTTCGTGTCGCTTAATGATGTCGCCCGCCCGCCGTCGTATGGAGATAAGGAGCTTTTTTCGTTGCCTGCGAACTTGCAGAGACCCAGTACAGTTTCTCTGACTTTGGTGTGGGTGCAGCGGGAAGTGATTTCAGAGACAGTGGTGAGGACAAATCGGTTGTCTGCGGTCAAGCAGCTCAATATTTTCCAGTGAAGCCGCAAGGCTCCGCTGAAGTCAGCTTACTGTATTTGAACTCGGACTCAATCATGACGTACAAACCCCAGACAACACCTCTGTTCTACTCGAAAGCACGTTCCGCAGAACACTACCCCGGGTCATTTGAAGAGCGGAAATTGCCTCAGGAATGCTCGTTTGATGTAACAGGTGTACCCTTCACGGCGACACAAGTTCAACGTGTGCTGTTGCGGCAGCGTATGCATGACATCGCAGTTGAGTGGGAACGTAATGCTTTGACGAGCGAGAACGAGAATGACCAGACCCAAGCTGATGATATAGTCAACGCGAAGCTTGATGCACTGCTGAAGCTTGGCACGGCACTTGTTGAGCCTACTGCTAAACCAGAATCTGAGCCTACAGCGGCTCCTGGGACTGAGCCTGCTGCTATGACGACTCCGGCGACAACGCAAGCACAAACCGCCGAACAGGACAAATGGTCCGAGTTTCTGAGAGTTGCTAAAGAACGCGCTGAGGTCGAGAAGCTCATGGAAACCAGGCTAATTCACTCACTGAACAGGGTAAGCCAACAGACGTCCGAGCGACGCGGTATCGTACTTCCGCTCTATGACAAGATCACTGCACTTGGGGTTTCAGTGATTCTGCAGCTGCGAAGTCTTGGTGTGGAGCTGCCAATTGAGATCCCTCACTGCGGCGATTTCGATGACAATTTTGGTGCATCAATTATGGAGAAAACTGATCACTTGGGCGATGTACGCGTGTATGATGCATGCAAGTCGGCTGCAACAGCAAAAAGTTTGATGGATCCGAATAAACCTCTGTTTTGCAAGGATCTTGACAATTGCCGCCGTCGTTTTCGGAACTTCACCATCAAGATTCTGGGTGTAGTGTATTCCCGTTTCGAGGAGATCATGCTGCTTGACGCAGATGCACTGTTGTTCCAGAGTCCCATGCCGCTATGGGAGACGAAGAAGTATCAGACTACAGGCACGCTCATGTTTAATGATCGTATTGCTGAGGCGAACTTCTCGATGGGTCTGGGATACAAACCAAACAGTCGTCCAGACACGATGGCGATTGAAGATTACCTCTCCAAGGCCAATGTGGATCTTTTTCGGCACTTACCCACACTTACACGTCCCAACGCATCAGCCGAACTCATCGCTGCTGACAAGTCTCAGGTAACGCTGCACTTTCAACCAAGCGAAGGGCTTCTTAAAAGCCACCCTTGGAACGGTCGAAGCGCACACCGAGTGGATTCGTCCCTGTTGCTGTGGAACAAGAAGCGCCAACCACGTGCTACAGCTTTCCTCGCCTCGTTCATTTCGCTTAACGATGTGCCTCGTCCTCCGTCCTATGGTGATAAAGAGCTCTTTTTCGTAGCATGCGAGCTTGCGGAGACGCTGTACGCTTTTTCGGACTTTGCTACGGGATCCGCAGGAACAGATTTTCGGGATAAAGGAGAGAACAAGTCTATTGTTTGCGGCAGCGCCGCCCATCCGTTCCCAGAGAAATCTGACGACACACCCATCGGTGAAGTTAGCCTGCTCTACATGAACACGGACTACATCATGACATACAAGCCCAAGAAGTCAGCAATGTATTACTCAGCGGCGCGTCCCCGCGACTTCTTTCCTGGGACATTCGAAGAGCGTGGCCTGACCATGAGGTGTCCGTTTGACGTGACTGGTGTAAAATTCTCGGACGCGGAAGTGCAACAGGTTCATCAGCGTCAACAGTTCTATTACATATCGGTCGAATGGGAAAATAATGCAAAGGAGCCCAACCTGGTTGAGCGGCAGGCAGCAGATGCTCTAACCAACGAGAAACTTACGAAACTTCTGGGACGAATAAAAGATGGTCCACCACTAGAGGACCCCACCGACCCACCGAAGGATCCCAAGAAGGAAGAGGAGGAGAAAAAGCAAGCCGAGTTAAAGAAGAAGGCTGATGAACTGAAGGAACAGGAAAAGCAGCTGGTTCACACGCTGAACCAGATTGCTCAGCAAACGACGGTAAAGCGCGGTATTGTAATTCCTGTGTACGACGGCATCATCAAATTGGCTGCATCGTTGATATTGGAATTGCGCACAATTGGAATTATGGAACCCATCGAGCTACCTCACTGTGGTGATCTGAACGCGGACATCCAAAAGATGTTGTTATCGAAAAAGCAGCTGGGTACAATCTGGTTTTACAATGTTTGTGCCAAGGCTGCGCGAGCAACGAGCGCTTTAGACTCGTCTCGAAAGGTATTCTGCGCTAAAATCGAGGATTGCCACGCAAAGTTCCGTGGTTTTATTATCAAGCCGCTTGCAGTGACGTTTTCGAGGTTCGAAGAGATCATGATGATCGATGCTGACACGACGTTCTTTGTCAGTCCCGCCCTGTTATGGGAGTCCAAGAAGTACAACACCACTGGCAACTTCTTGATGCACGACCGTATTAGTCACGAGCAGTGGTTCATGGCAGAACGTGTTCGTGGCAAGCCGGACGTATCCTTGGAGCAAGAATATTTCTCAAAATTCGATGTGACTCCGTTCCGTTCACTGCCCACGCTTGAGCGTCCGAAAGCTACGATCAAGAACCCAACTTCGGTTACGCTGAACTTTGAGCCCAGTGATTTCCTGCTACGTAGCCATTCATTCAACATTCGAGCTGGTCACCAAGTGGACTCGTCGTTGGTACTGTGGAACAAAAAGCGGCAGCCTCGTGCAACAGCGATCCTAGCCTCGTTCATTGCGCTGAACGATATTGCTTCGCCACCATCGTATGGTGATAAGGAATTATTTTTCTACGCGAGTGAGCTGGCTGAAACACAGTATTCGTTCTCTGACCATGCAATTGGCGCCGTGGGCACCGATTTCCAGGACGGAGGTCCGAAGAACTCAACCTTATGCGGTGACATGGCGCAGGTGTTCCCCATTCATCAGGACGGTGTGCCCGATGATGAAGTTCCGCTATTTTACTTCAACAGTGACCGTATTCTGTGGTTCCGACCAAAGACAGAACCAGTGTATTATATGAGGGCGCGGCCTTGGGAGTTCTACCCTGGTGCGTTTGGCGAGCGACGCCAGGAGTGTCCGTTCGGTATCACGGTTGGAAAGCTATCCGAAGAAGAAGAGAGGCAACTTGCAGGTAGGCAGCATCTGTATGAAGTGGTGGATGCATGGGCTCGCGTTGCCAACGAAAATCCAGCCAACTTGGATGAACAGAACGCCTCAATTGACGCGGTTCTGAGAAAGAGAATCGCAGAAATGCAAGGAAGAAACCCTGATGAAGCTGCTCTTACCCCGCCGCAAAAGGAAACAAAAACACCGGCCCAAATTAATGCACAAGTGGATACGACGAAGGAGATGATGGAGAGACAGCTTGCTTACACCTTGAGTCAGATCACACAGCGAACAACGACCAAGCGTGGAATTGTGATGCCTCTTTACGAGCCTATCGCGAAAGTAGGTTTCTCTCTGATTTTGGAGCTGCGCGCAATGGGAATCACATTACCTATCGAAGTGCCGCACTGCACTGATCTAAAGCCAGAGACCGTCGAGTTGATTCGCACCAAGAGGGATCTTGGTGAGATCCGTCCCTACGACGTGTGTGAACTGGCTGTCAAGGCGAAAAGTGTTACGAACTCATCTCGCCCAGTGTTTTGTGTCAACATTGAAGAATGCCACAAGAAATTCCGGTCGTTCATGATTAAGCCCCTTTCTGTAGCTTACTCACAGTTCGAGGAAATCCTGATGCTTGACGCTGACACGACCTTCTTCGTCGACCCGACTGTGTTGTTTGAATCTGAAAAGTACAAGACTACGGGCAATTTGCTGATGCATGATCGTATTAGCCACGATTGGTGGTTCATGGCTGAGCGGCTCCCTGGGAAACCCGATGTGTCGAAGGAGCTGGATTACTTCTCGAAATTTGATGTGACTCCATTCCGTCCGCTTTTTACTATGGAGCGCCCGAAGACGACCCTCAAGAACCCGTCCAAGGTGACGCTGCATTTTGAGCCGAGTGAGTTCCTATTTAAAAGCCACTCATTCAACCTTTGTCGGGCCATCAAGTAGACTCTTCGCTGGTGTTGTGGAACAAGAAGCGTCAGCCACGTGCAACAGCTATCCTCGCAGCATTCGTTGCTCTGAACGATATTGACTCTCCTCCGTCCTACGGGGACAAAGAACTATTTTTCTACGCGAATGAGCTCGCGGAGACACAGTACTCATTCTCGGATCACGCTATCGGTGCTGTTGGAACGAAGCTGGAGGATGGCGGTCCGAAAAACTCGACTTTGTGCGGTGATATGGCACAGGTATTCCCGATCCACCAGGACGGCGTGCCGGACGACGACGTACCGCTGTTCTACTTTAACAGCGACCGAATCCTACACTTCAAGCCGGACGTCGAAACGGTGTATTATATGAAAGCGCGCCCATGGGAGCACTACCCCGGACGCTTTGGCAAGCGGCCACAGGAGTGTCCGTTTAATATTACTGCTGGGGCGCTCAACGACGCGCAAATCCGCCACCTTGCGGAACGACGGCAGTTCCACGAGCAAGTGAAGGCGTGGTAGATCAACCACACGTGAGCGCTTTAGAGGAGCGTTGCGCTGCGTGTGCTGTACGTTTGCGTTTGTAATCGTATGCCAAGCATATATTTGTTATACACGGCCGCTTCTAGGCTTCTACGTACTTTGTACTGCATTTATTGTCTCTACGGTACCGGGGTCCGCAAACCGCAAACGACAAGCATGCGGACTCGGTAGTGCAGTTAGGTTTTTATGGATTTCGTTTTCATGCACATACGTACGGCCGTGGGAGTATGGTCCTCCTTCAGCTAAGCTAACGTCTCCTAGGTTGTGCACATGGTCCAACGTCTTCGGTCGAGCTTACTCAGCCACACGGCGACGCTTCTTGACACGGTCAAAGTACTCCTTCACAGTAATACCCTTGCGCGAAGCCTTCACTTCCTCTGACACAACGGTCTTATTCTGCTTTTCTTTCATGATTTCAGCTGGTGAACGCAATGTCATCCACGATCCGTCGTCATCCTTGATGCGAATGGTGGCGTTTGCCATCTCTTGTACATTGGTGGGGGCAGCGCCCACAAACTCTACCTGACCCTCACGCTCTTTGCGCTTGGCTTCCAAGCGTTCTGCATCCTTGAGCTTCCGCTCACGCTGCTTGGCTAAAAGGAGGTCAATGTCGATCTCCAGACTCTCTCCGGCGGGTTTCTTCTCGCTACCCTTTGCTTTCTGCAACAAGTCGTCGGGAAGCGCCTCCACCACGTGAAGCTTATTTGACGTCATAACGCGCCCATCGTTTAGACGAATAAGTTTGCCTTCAGCAAGGTTCTTTTCCAGCTTGTCTTTCGACATGTACATGGTCATCTGGTTCGCACGCACAAACTGCAGTCGCTCAGCGCTCGTCATCCTTTGGTTCATGGCGTCGTTTAGCTCCTGGGCGCGGAGGTCTTGCTGAATATTAGCCTCGCGATTGCGACGATTGATCTCGTTGATGCGGAGCACATCGTCTGAATTGTGTTTTTGCGCTCCTCATTCTTTGCCAGCAATTTTCGGAGTCGTTCCTCTAGTACAACTGCCTTTTCAAAGTTCTTCATATCCTGGGCAGCTCGAAGATCGCGTTCCAGACGAACGCGCTGCACGCCTAGCGACACGGTCGAGAGACCCACGGCCTGCTTGCGCCTCACCATTTCGTCAACTTCTGCGTCACTGTAGTTATGCTGAGTAATCATCTTTTCTTTCTTAGCAAACAAGCGCTTCACCTCACCGTGTGTCGGAAAGTGCAGCCGCTCTTTGTTCATCACAGCTCGCCACAACAGAAATTCACGCTCACGTAGCGAATGACCTGAAACTCCATTGAGCTTCCACTCACGCTTACTCTTGCCGAACGCGCACACAATGCCCGTGTACGTCGTCTCGCCACAGAAAGTGTAGCTACGTGCCAGCTTGCAGACACTCACGACCTCACAGAAACGATAAACCATTTCACCATTGACCATTTCAATCGGCACGCGCACATACACACCTCGCACGAGCTGTGGGAAGAACGGCTCGAAAAAGTGTTTCTCAAAGAAAGCTCGCCGCTTAAGCAAGTAGTGGTTGGCTTGGTCCCAGCTCACCGACACATTCTCCTCCGGTCGGATAGCCGCTGCAAGTTCGTCTTCATCAGTAGGTTTCACTGCCGCTAAGTCCGCCGCAGCTTCTTTCTTCGTCTTCCGTCCGTCACTCTCATCACTATAGTCGTCATCATCATGACTCTTACGTCGGCCAGTGCCTCCCCGTTGGAGTTCTCGACGACGTCGTCTCTTCTCAGCTAAGTCCCTGCCACTGCGACTGCCTCCTTCTTCCTCCGAGCTGTCATCATCTCCGAACCGATCACTCAGTATCGACTTGCTCTTATCATTCGACTTATTAGCTCGTAGATTGTGCAGCGCTTCTTTTCGGCGGTCGCTCTCTCTGTTGCGTCCTCCACGTCGAGCAGGGAGCTCCTCCTGCTCCTCTTCTTCTGAGAATCCATCCTCCGCTTTGCCCTGAGAAGCAGCCAGCCGTTTCTTGAGCTCTCTCTCCTTGTTGCGCTGTTCTTTGGCCTCGTATTTCTCCAGCAGCCGCTTCTCCTTCTCCACTTCCGTCAGTCCAGCCACATCAACGTCGTCGTCCTCATCTTCATCGTCATCTTCTTCCTCTTTGATCCTGAGCTTCGCACGCCGTTTTTGGCCTTATTGTCCCCTTCATCGTCTGCGTCCGCCTCTTTCTCCGCTTTAACCTGCTGCTTCACCTGTTTCTTGACGCTTTTGCTGGTTCTCTTGGGCTTAGCTGCTGGGGCTTTGGGCTTCTTGGGGGCAGGCGCGCGTCGCTTCTTGAGCTTCTTCTTGGGCGATCCGGAATCTGAGACGGATCGCGATCCGTCTGATCCCGACCCGGAGCCTGATCCCGAACCTGATCCCGAGCCTGATCCCGAGCCTGAGTCCGACCCGGACCCGGAACCCGAGCCGGAGCCCGAACCAGATCCCGACCCGGAGCCGGAGTCGCTCCCGGAGCCCGAACCGGAGCCCGAGTCGCTGCCGGAGCCCGAGCCGGAGCGAGAACTGACCGAAGATGCCGACGAGTTGCCGCCGTCCGACTCGTCGCTGCTCTCCACCACCTTCTTAGCCATCACGAAGTCCGGGACTGGGTTTGGTTACAAATGAACGACTGACGACTGACAAAGGGATGTTTTTGAAGTACCTATCTAATATCATAATTTAAGCTCTAAGGAAGGATAGAAGCAATCATTCCAGATCAGTATTACTGATGTTTGTAAGCTTCTTACAAATATGTAGATGAGTGTACTGGAAAGATGGTCACATTATCTTATTGAGCCGAGCCGTCGTGTTTTCATCATTGGAATTGGGCATTACGATATGAGCAAGCTGCGGTTTACAGTAGCTGCGTGCTCTAGCGAGGACTCTGCTTGCCCTGCGTCGACACTGGAGCAACATGGGACCGGCAACCAAGGTTATATGACGGCCAAGAACTGCTCATACCCACAGGAGCTGGTGCTGCAGCTGCAGGACGGTGTGTGTCGCCTGACACAAGTCCAGGTCCTATCGCACCAGACTCATATCGCCACTAAAATCGAGTTATACGTATCTTCCAGTCATATGATGAACGACGCCACTAAGTTTATGCGGTTAGGATTTTTAACGTTGAAGTCCAATACTGAGAGTCGCTATTTGGCTCGCGAGCTCAAGACGGTGCATATCGACCAGGAGGCAGCTCTGCTCAAGTTACGGATCCATGCCTGTCATATAAACGAGCATAACTTATATGGCCAAGTTGGGCTGATGGCGATCAATTTATGCGGAGAACCTTTAGAAGGAGGTTTACTGCCCAGTCACTCCTCAGATGAAGCTGTTGCAGTTAAATCCACCAAGTATAAGCATAGCAAACCCAACGGGGCACAAGATATGAGCTTCGATATGAGGTTCGACGCTAAAACAGCAGCCAAGATCAGAGAAATCCAAGTGGCGAAAGACCAAGCGGTGGCCAATGAAGACTACGACCAGGCTAAGCGTCTCAAGCAGATGGAGGAGCAACTTAAGAGTGTTGGGTTACAACTCTCCAGATTGGAAGCTCAGAAACGAGAAGCTGTGGCTAACGAAGATTATGATCTAGCCAAGAAAATCAAGCACGAGATTGGCATGTTGGAGGCATCGGTGGCAGGTAATGAGTCCCAACCGATACTACCGATTCCGGCGGTTGCTCCATCACCGGCGAGAAGTCAAGTATTACCGACGTCTAATTTTTCGCCGCGGGATATGTATCCTGAAGACCAGCCACATCGTGGAAAAAATATAGTGATGGTAGTCAATCGCTACGGCAATCAAATTCGGGACCCGTTGGGTTTCCTGGTGATAGCGATGACGCGGTTGGAGGTGGTGGAAATGATGCCGATCATGGCGATGGAGAAGATGGTGCACCGAACCCGCACTTTAGGGGTATTCCAGACGCTGAAAACTTGCCTGATCCGGACGAGATCCCTGCAGCGCTTGCAAAGGAGAGCGAGGAACTTATTGCTGTGATAGGCCCATTCTTCACACGGTGCGTTTACAGTAATTTGTGGAATCACCGTGACGCTGCGACCCGTAAAGTCACCATGGAAATGGATAATTACCCGGTGGAGCCAATGAGATTATTGGAAGTGTGTTCAACGCTCGCCCAGAGTGGTGCTGGTGACCGGATTGCGCAAGTGGCGCTGTCTGCTTTCGGTCTAATCGACCGCATGGTTATCTTTGGGTCGCGCGTGCGACGTGATGATATGTGCCGCATCGTACGTATATCTTTTAGCATAAGTTGAACTGACACTTGCTAATGCTTGATAACGATGTTTTTGTAGCTTGGGAACAGCATGACACAACTGGTCAACAAGCTCGGCGAGTCCCAGGGAAAGGTCCGAGATGAGGCTGCAGCTGTACTTGGACGATTGGCAACAGCCAAGAATGTGGGTGTGGCGTTCGTAACCTCTCACGTGACCAAGCGCTCCAAGAAGCCTTTTGGACTGAAGCTGCTGCAAGGAAGGCTATTGGTGCTGAAAAGATTGCTTGCCGAGTTCGAACTGATTCCGGATACGGATTACTCGGTGTCTGGCATCATGAGTTTTCTTGAGGACTGCAACTGCTTGGCGCACCAGAGTCGTGAGATTCGCGATGCTGCTAAGGACATCACTGTGTCATTATATCTCATCGTGGGAGCCGAGGTAGAGGGCTACCTCAAGTCTTTGCGACCCAAGCAATTAGAGGAATATCAATCAGCGTTTGAGGTTGCTGAAACAGAAGCAGTAGCTGTTCGCCGAGGTGGAGGGACCAGTACTAATAAGAATGCAACACGAGGAGACGAAAGCCCGCAGAAGGTTCAAGCTCAATTCAATGTTGAACAAGACGGTGGTGACAGCGAAGATGACGAATCCGTGGACGAATACACGTGCCCATTCTGCGGTATCGTTGACGAGAAATTCGACTCGGATTACTTGGATCAGCACTTTTGGGCATCCTGCAAGATGCTGACTCCGTGCAAGATGTGTGGCCAAGTTATTGAGATTTCGACTCTGAACGAACATCTGCTGACTGAGTGTGAAATGCAACAAAATCATCGGGAGTGTCCACGCTGCGGCGAAGCTATCACTGTCAAATTCTTTGAGCGGCATGTCGCTCTCAACGACTGCCCACCGCGTGCGCCTCCGCACCGCGCTAATCGTTGTCCACTTTGTCACGACGATATACCCCCAGTAAGAGAGGTTGGCGGCGCCACTTACTTGAGGAGGGATGCCCGAACAACCCTCGGAGCTAGATTAGAGAATACAATCCGTAAGCAAGTGACGCTTCAAGGAGCGGCAATTTGAACAAGAACACGAAGATGAAGAACACAAGGTGTTGATTTTCGAGAGCGGTATTATGGACTGTGCTGTGCTTACTATTCGGCAAATGTACAATGTTCAGCACAATGATGAGGTGAAGGCTTGAACGATGGGCTCGAAGTCGAAGCAAAAGGTAGAGCGAAGCAGACCAGGAGGCCAGCTACAAGTAGGTCGAGGAGGCAGCTACAATTGGTAGGCGATCGCTGTCACCGCTGTCATTAGCATCGTGGCTGCACTGGGCGAACTCTCCATAACGAACCCTATCTTCACGCCTCAGGATGCCGACGCTGATCTCCTGCACGCGAAGTCCGTGGAATCGCACTCGCGTGGTACCACTGATAGCAGTGGCATCTACTACACCGTCTCGTTGCACCCTCACCGAGCGAACACCAACAACGCGCCAATAGCACAACCACTCGGAAATATCAGCGCTCAGCGTGTTTTCGTCCATCCGAAGAAGCTTCAGCTCCAAGTTCTGGAGTCCATCGACAATCAGGCGCCACTGCTTGAGCATTTCATTTTGCGGCGAGACTGAGTAATTCTCGTTGAAAGCTGGTGCACACGATATATCGCTGTCATGGGTCCGACGCAGTCTCTTGGAGCTTCGTGGGCCAGAACAACTGGCGTTAAAAGCACCACCCTTTTCTTCAATCGTGAGATTAGTGACGCGTGATGCCTTGGAACTGTCAAACCAGCTAGTATACGCTGGATCCACAAGAGCATAATGCAAGCTTTTCATAGCGAACTCGCGGAATAATGCTTCGTGGCAGGATTGCGAAGCACCGCCATTTTCGCTTCCATCCAGCCCGAGCTTGTTGGAAAGTCGTGCAAGATACTCCTTTCTTTCTTGGCGTTCGCGAACTAGGACTTCCAGCTCGTAATGCTGCAACTTGCGTTTAAGCCTCGTCTTGCGACACGATATACGATTCTGAAGTCGTCGCTTCGTGATGGAGGACATTGATGTTGTGCTTTCCTCAGTCTTCGCAGCGGAAGTGTCGACCTTAGCGGACGTGTCAACCTTAGTGAACGTGTCAACCTCTACTGATTGGGCTGCTGCTAGGAGAGCAGTAAACGACGTTAGTGGTTCTTGGACTTTATCGTGATCCCCAATGTCATCGAATGGAGACTGCCTGCGACGAGGCCAGTGCAGCAAGTCTTGAGGATAGCTCCCTGTAGTTTGGATCAGCCCGTGTGGCATGTGCTTCGACAGCATTGTAGTCACTGGGCGGCAACGTTTGCCGCTGATCTCACGAATGCAGTGCTCTTTCTCTCTTCTATTTTGTTGTGGAGCTTCGCCTTGGCTGATCGAGAGTACCTTCCCATCACGAACAGATAAGGTCGACTTTCTCACACGTACCCGAGAAGCTCCTCAAATGTCTGGGACATTGCTTTGTCGCCGTCCAGGCCTTGTCATTACGCCTGTAACAGCCGTATTGGATAGCTAAGCTTCGGATGGTCAAGGACTACTCGATCCAGTGTGGATGGATACCAACAGTCTTACGCTGTGTCGAACGCTTCTGCTCTCTTCTCAAGTTATCTGTTGGGACAAAAGCTTCCACTAGTCAAATCAAATCGATGGCATAGCCATGCTGGTGGACAGTGCTCGGTGTGTCGTGCGTCCTACGGATATGTGTGCTGTCTTCAGCACTAGAAACACCGTATCTCGATGGGTATGAAGCCATTGGTCGTGTTCTCAAGGAGAGGCGCACGCTTGAAAAAGAGGCGTGAAAGGAATCGTGGCCACGACATTGGGAAATATTAGAGGTGGATCGCGTGCTTACGGAGACACGTGCACAGTGTGGAGTAGAAGTGCGTGGCCAAAATTGTGGCTGCAGTATTGGTGAAAGAGCCCCTAGACCAATATTGGCCTAGAGCAATGAAGACTAACTCCTACAGACTGCAGGCAAGCTTTGATGGGATGGTCAAGATCATATCGCGACAGGAGGGTGAAGAGGATTTATGCCTGCCTACATCTAGCTCAGTAGAGTGCGAGCATTGTTGTTCTATTGAGCGTGTTCTCGAATGTGAACGTGACCAGACGTTAATTAATGCGCTTAGCGTCAGGAATTCTGAGCCGTTGACTCTAACCTATGGCATATTGGGATGTGCGTGAACTGTTCAGTTGGCCGACCTCCGCAGTGTAGCTTCCTTCAACCGTATCCATTGATTGATGAAGCCAGCTCTCGAAAGCACATCCAACGGACGGTTCAGTCTCACACTACATGGAGACCACTCGGAATGGAAAGGATACAACTCAAACTTCTCAAGGCAGCAATCCACTAAGTATCTCTCGACTCAAGAGTTCTGCAATAGTTATGGACGTCCACCCCGCTCAGTTGGTGAGTTTGGTGTCAAATGGGAACAGTTTGGAGAAGGAACAAGCAGCCAGTAAGCTGGCGGAATTGGCGCTGACCCATGAGTATCGAGTTGCCATCGCCAAATTCGGAGGTATCCGCGTGTTGGTATCAATTCTCGAATCGAAGAGTGAACACGATGGACTCAAGACACAAGCAGCTAGTGCTCTGTGGAACCTTGCTGTTCTTGACGCCAACAAGACTGAGATTGCTCGTGCAATTCCCGCGATGGTGAGGTTGCTTCAGTCGACGGACGAGGCCCTCAAGTCTCTTACGGCAGGGGTGCTGTCGGAATTGGCACTCAATTTCGACTTTCATGCTGCAATTGTTGGAGCTAGTGGAGTTCAAGCGTTGATTGAGCGTATAAAGAAAGGCAGCAGTGCAGGAAAGGAATACGCTGGACGCTGTCTTTGGCGCCTTGCCGTCAACTCAGCCAATAGGACGACAATCACAGGCGCTGGCGGTGCTTTGATGGCAATCGCGCTAATCAGCGGCACCAGCGACGGCCAGAAGACGTGTGGAGCAGGATTGATTGAAGAAGTGGCACTGGCTGGAGATATCGCCATATTTGAGGTGTATGGCATTCAGATGCTTGTGGAACTTATTCGTAATGGCACAAGTGCCCAAAGAGTGCATGCGACTATCGCGTTGGAATATTTAACGCGCTACAATTCGTGTAACCAATCCACAGTTGTCCAAGCTGGAGGGGTCGAAGTGTTGTTGAAGCTAGTTCGTGATGGCTCTTTCGTCCGAAGAGATGAAGCAGCTTGTGTGTTGGCGAACCTCGCTGCGAAGTCGCCATTCTCCTGGTGGAATCTGGTCCTGCAAAAACCTGAAAGAGTGGACTGTGTGTCTGTGCTTGTGGCACTACTCCGAGACGACAATGCTGAGGTGCAGGCTGCTGTGTGTTGCGCTTTGGAGAAAATGGCAACGAACACGTACGGCTACAACCCGTACGAGATCTTGCAAGCCGATGGGGTGGAGATGTTGGTGAAATTGCTCACTTGTGAAGACGCCACCCGCCAAATTCGTGCGGCGTATGCACTCCGGGCCTTAGCAAAATGTTCTGACGCACGTCGTGCAATTGTGCGCGCTGGTGGCATTCGCCACTTAGTGGCGCTTCTTGATGGTGACATTGCAGTCGTCAAAGCTACTACCACGACGCTGATCACACTTTCCATCAATGAAGACTACAAAGCTGAGATTGACCGGGTCGGAGGGGTGGCTCGGTTGGTTGCGCTACTTGATGATGTCCGCGACGAAGTTAAGTTGGAGTCACTATCAGCCCTGCACAATCTGAGCTGCAGTGTGGACATCTGCTACGGGATACGTCGTGCTTGTGGTGTTCCGCGGCTGCTGAAGCTGGTGGAAAACGGTCCCGAAGAGCTAATCCAGTTTACAGTTGGTGTTCTGAACAACATGGTGTGGAACGATGACAAGGATGGCAGCAACAGTGCCGCAGTCGTGCAAGCTGGCGGCATTCCAGTCGTGATGAAAATGCTGTCACCGAACAGACTAGTGGCATCGGCAGTATTTGTGCTCGACAGACTCTCAACTTGGGAGACCAATGCCGCGGCTATTGTAAAGCTAGGCGCCATTCCAAAGCTCGTTGCTCTCGCCACACACGAGAATACGTCAGTCGCTTATTCAGCCATCCACACGCTAAAAACCTGGGGAATACTAAAAGAACAAGGCTACCATCAAGAAAACCGGTGCGTATGAAACTATTGATTGTGTTCTTGAGGAGAGGCGCGTGCGTGCACAAGAGGAGCGTGAAAGCAATTGTGGCCACGGCATTGGAGGGTGTGGCTAACGAATTGGAGAATAATTTGTGCAAGATGCTCGCAAGCTTTGATGAGACGGTCGAAGCAATATCGTTTTAGGAAGTTAAGAAAAGTAAACGTAAACCACAGCGACAAACGTGTATTGAACGAGTGTTTTGCCTGTTGCATCGTTCATCACCAGATTCAATTTCATTGCACCACCCGCTATAACTTCTGCTGACTTGAATCTTAGTTGTCTGCGTGTGACTTCATCTCGTAACTTGCTTTGGCTACGGATGAAAGATAGCTGTAGACAACACTCGGAAAAAAACGAAATAAAGTGCGCCGAACTCATCATCCAAGAATTTGGAAAGCAATGTTGACGCCAATCAAACACTACAAGTAGATGGCTACGTCCTCCTGCCTACAAGTGACGCTGGCGAATGTAGGAGAACCAGTCTTTCTCCGGGCAGACTGGATTGAATGGGATGGCCGCGTCGATCTTGGCCTTCACTTCTGGAGTCAGTTTCGGCAGCACTTCGAGAGCTTTCAGGTTCTGCTCCAGTTGTGCAGGGTTCTTGGCACCGAGGAGGACAGTGGAGACGTTGTCGTTGCTGGCGCACCAAGCAATGGCGAGCAGTGCCATCGGCACGTCTAGCTCTTGGGCAATAGGCCGCAGCTTCTCTGCCGTCGTCACGCGCTCAGCAAAGTCGTGGACCACCGCAGACCACTTGGGATCGTGAAGACGGGATCCGTCGCTGCTGCCAACGCTGTACTTGCCAGTGAGAGTACCATACGAGAGTGGAGACCACGTCGTGAGACCCAACTTGTACTTCTTGTACAGGTCCAGGTACTCGAACTCGACCTTGCTACGCGTGAGCACATTGTACTCGGGCTGCTCCACAATGGGACGCACCAGGCCCAGACGATCTGCGATGTCACAGGCCTCTTGGATCTGAGCCGCGCTCCACGAGCTCGTCCCCCAGTAGAAGGCCCAGCCCTGGTTGATGACGAAGTTCATGGCTCGGACCGTCTCCTCGATGGGTGTGAACGCATCTGACCGGTGACAGAAAATCACGTCGACGTAGTCCAGCTGCAGTCTCGCCAGCGACGCCTTCGTGCCTTCCACGATGTGCTTGCGGCTGAGCCCTTGGTCGTTGGCCGACAGCCCATTCTCCGGACCCTTTCCGAACGGGCCCTCGGGAAGCCCTTGGAGCCGTAGAAGATCTTGGTGGTGATCACCAGATCCTCACGGCTCCACGTGCCGTTGGTGATGCCCTTCTTGATGGCAGCCCCCATGTTCTCTTCCGCCTGGCCGCGACCGTAGATTTCCGCGTTGTCGAACAAGTTGATGCCGTGCTTGAACGCGAGCGCCATCATGTCGTACCAGGCGTCGGCCGTGAACTCTTCACCGTAGTTCATCCAGCTGCCGAGCGAGAGCTTGGACACGAGCAGACCAGAGTCACCGAGGAAGCGGTACGGCATGCGTGCAACCTTGCTGTCGGACGAAGTTGAGGCCATGGTGGTGATGGTGGTGGATGGTGCGGGGAATGGAAGGTGTGGTGTTGATAAGGTAAAATCCAAAGTGAGGAAGGCACACACACGCTGGTCTCGATAGCTTACTGATAACTTAATGTTTGGTTGACGTCAACAGTTTACAGCCTTTCATGATTAGCTGCAGGTGGGTAGACTTGAAATAACAATTACAACGAGTACAAATAGTTCGGTTGTTTGCCCAAGGTCGTAGTAAACTGGACCAAACGCATTGGTTCGAATAACATCGCCGAATTGTATGCCATGAAGGCGATGGTGCTACAAAGCGGGCTAGCCAGCTTTCAGAGAGCTAGCCCGCTTTGTAACTATGTTTCCTGCAGTTGAGAAGGCCCGCACTGACGTCACAAGCTCAAGGAGCATGAACTGCATGCTGCGAGAGAGATTACTTGGTCGCATTATCGTTCAGTACCGTTGGTGCATAATCGGATTAATTATCCAGGCGCGCGTAATCCGGCTCACGTAATCTGATTGATGAACGTATTATAAATAATTTTCAAATACAGTATTTCCATGTATTAGTATTTGCTTTATCGCTTCGTGTTGCGATGAATGCCATTGGCACTTTGCCGACCTGTTGCTGTAGTGGATTTCTGGTTGCCAAAACAGCTTCACTTTGGATGTGATTGCGGCAAGCGGCAAGCATCGTTTGGGTTGTGATTACGGCATGCGGCGCTGAGGCTCCTATTACAGTGGGAAGGAACTCGAACGAATAGATAAGTAGAACAAGCGAATTACTCTTCATCCTGCTTTCAATCCCACAAGTGGTCGTGCAATACACTTGGCTACCTACTTGCAGACGTGCAATCTGCCTTGTCAAATGATCGACTCCTACAACTACTTCTGGAAACACTACACCTGTGCACGCAGCTGTAGGTTCTTGAGCAGGAAATGCGGCCAGATTGTATTATGCAAAGCAGCCATCCTTACTAAAATGATGGAGGAGAGATATCAACGTCGTGGCCGACTAAGCTCACCGCGGAAAACTGCGGAATCAAGCAAAACGAATATGGGGCAATGAATTCAGGAGGGGATTTACCACACTGGTTGAAGTTATCGTCGCCGTATTTGGGCCGTATAGCGTTCTGATGCTTATGAGCAACATCAACGCGTTGTTGGGGTTTGCGAGAAACGAGGCTCCTCTCCGATCTAGAGTAGGATATTCAAGCTGCAGTGTGCTATAGTCGTGATGGCACGAGCGCCCAAAGAGTATCGCCTTGACTACAATATGTGTGGCCAATCCACAGTTGTCCGTGCCGGAGGGATCGAAGTGTTATTGGAGCTAATTCGCGACGACTCCTTCGTTCGAAGAGATGAAGCAGCTTGTGTGTTGGCGAACCGAACGATGACAAGGATGACAGCAACAACGCCGTAGTCGTGCAACGTGGTGGCACTCCCGTTACGGTGAAAACTCTGTCACTGAACGAAGTGCTGGCTTCGGTAGTATTTGTGCTCAATAAACTCTTAGCCAGGAAGACCAACGTTGTGGCTATTGTAAAGCGCCACAGCTTGTTGCTATCGTCATATACAAGAAAGCACCAGTCACTGACTCAGCCATGCACACGCTAAAACGACTAGGGAATACTAAAAGGAACAAGGCTGCGGTCAGAGAATCCAGTGGGCAAGACACTGTTGTTCGTGTTCTCGAGAGCGTCAGCGCTTGCGTTCTGAAGAGAAGCGTAGAAAGAGCTAGCTGGCGCTGGTTCATGAACATCAAGTTGCCATCGTTAAATTCGGAGACAGCTCTATGTGTAGAGAGTATCGTACAGGTGATGCTATTTCGCGTGAAGCCGTTGCGAGTTTTGAGCAATAGTGACCCGCAATAGAAACAAAAGTTTTTCCTGTCAGCCAAGAATCTGCAGCCTTGAGGAAAGATGGTGCTGCTAAACTGCGCGATCATCGGAGAAGGGAGTGTGATCTCAATCATCATTGAAGAGTGGAAGACGGTAGCTCTCCTGAAGAAGGCGATCGCGGAGGAGCTGAAGTACATTGAGCGAGCAGACAAGATGCAGCTCTTCCTGGCGAAGTAGGACAGCATGCGGCTGGATCAGGCTGGCGCGGCAGCTGTGTCGCTCGATGAGAATGACCACCCGCAAAACTTCGTGCAAATGGATCCTTTGGAATTTATCAAGAACGCCGAGTACTTTGGAGAGAATTTCCAACCGGGTGCGTGAAGTCCACGTGCTGGTTGTGGTTCCGAAGCCAAGTGAAGATTTTGTGCAAAATAAACGGCCTCGTTTGGAAATTCAAGAGATCGATAATGTGCCCCAGATTGATACCCACCCGGATGTGAAGTATGTGACGCTGCCAGCTGCATTTCTCGATAATTGTGGGTTGATATCGAATGGTGACTTGATGCTTTATTGTCGTTCCCAAGTGCACGAGCTATGGGACTTTTTGAGGGATAAAGTGGTTGATCAGAACTCAAGAGGATTCATTGTGGGGCCCCCTGGCACAGGCAAATCTGTAAGCACATTAAGTTTTGCAGCTTCCTTGGATCGCGAGAAGTGGAATGTCGTTTGGATTCATTTGACTACAACATGGAACTCTTGCCTGGTCATGGGAGCCAAGCGATATTGGTACATTGATGATCTAGCAGCATTTAAGTTACCACGTATCACTGATAAAATGCTGTTTGTGTGTCTGGACGGATACAAAGATATTTCTCGTCACATGGCGTTTTTCGGGTACCTTCTTGCGCATCTTGAGAAGGAAGATAGGCTTGTGGTTTGCTCTTCGATGGCTACGCTTGGGAAGAGGAACCAAGAGGATGATAGTCATGCCGGTATCGATTTTTTTCAAATATTCATGGACCCAAGCCGAGTATCTCGCAGCCATCGCGGATGAAGCCTTTTATAACACGGTCGAGGTCATGTTTGACGCAACTAGTGTCTCTGAAGTGAATGACGAAGGCATCAAGGAAGAAGAGCTACGTGGAGATGACAAAAGAAGCATGCCTTTGATTTGAAATTCTACTATGCTGGTGGCTTGTGTCGGTTCATGTTTCAGTACCCCACGGAGAAAGTGAAAGCCGTTCTGAAAAGAGGGGTTGAACCTGCTCCGAACAAGGCTGACCTGGTCAAATATTGCAGCGGCGTTTTCCACAATGATGCAATTAGCAAACTCTATGGGATGCAGTGTGACGGTCCGGGTGGTGGACGATTCCCTGTGAGCTCGTATGCAGCCTCTCTTTGCGGACGCGTGTGGAGTGGACGTTATTGCAGACTTGACGCATCGTCTCAATGTGTCAAACAATCCTTCGGTGGATGGTCATCTCTTTGAATGGTTGTTTTTCGAATCTGTTCGAAAGCGCGCGGTGAAGTTATTCAGCGACCGAGGTGAAGATATTCTGCCGCAAGCGAACGTCTTCTGTTTTGACCCGAAAAAGCGATTCAAGATGTTACCAGAGCGTCGCATTAAAGCAAATCAGCATTGGTTACAGCCTGTCGCGCGGTATCAAGGAGGCTACGATGCAGTGTACTTCGACACAGGAACAGGAAAAGTCATCTTTGTCCAGGTGACCCGATCGGACACACATGATTTCAAGATGCGTTATTTTTACTAAGTGCTAGTCAAACTTCGATAGGCAGGAATGAAGATCAAGCGTGTGGTGGTTTATTTTGTGGTCAAACCGACTCAGTATCTGAGCTTAAAGCTTGGTCACGTTGAGGACCACAACCTTTGCAAGAATTTGATGCAAGTTGGACTCGTCCAGAAGAAAACCATGTGAAAGTGCGTGCTTTTCCAACCCCTGTAAACTAGGGGTTCTGTTTTTGGCACGTAACTAAAGTTGAATGTGAACGCAGAGTATGGACTGGTCCTCCATTGCTTGTTTTTTATTATTTTAATCGTGATGTACATGAAAATGCATCAAATTACAACTGCTGCAGATGTTCCAAAGGAAAGCCCCAGAGTGGAAGCGCTCATCGCATTGAAGGATTTGGCGCTTGATAATCAGCCCAACCAGTCCATGGTTGTTCAATCTGGAGGAATCGGAGAGCTATTGGCGTTGATCCGCGACGTCGCCAGTTTTTTCAGAGCGAAGCATGTAGCATCTTGTTGTTCATCGTTGCCGTCTCGGAGTAATTCCACAAGCGCTGTGTGTTTACGTACTCTCTGCTCGCCCGGCTTCCAGACGAAAGAATATTCGTTCCCAGTGAGGTTTGCTAACGCCTGAGCTGCTTCGTTCTCTGGATGAAGCGGGATCGTGCGAGTCGGTGGAGAGAATGTGCTGATGAGCTTTACATTTCTGTGAATATCGCACGCAAACTGGGAAAAATATTCGCGTAACCAACGAAAAATGGCGCTGACGAGTTTGGTTTTAACCAGAAAGAGCGATACGGTATGACATATTTATAAGCATTAAGGAAGGGCGAGCGGTACATGTCTTCCGATGAGTGCGCGCGATCGCCGAAGGTGTACTCGGGACTCAAAGGATGAGTGCTTTAGTACATCATGAAAGGTGTGCTCGGACTCAAAGGATGAGTGCTTTAGCACATCACAGAAAGCGTGCTTAGACTCAAAGGAAGATTTCTTTAGCACATCAGAACGGCGTGCTATCGCCAGTTTTCGATTCATGTTCGACGCACACGAAGGAGCCTTCGATACCTTAGTGTCGCCTATGAACGCATATCAACAAAGTGAACTTAACCTTGGCAACAAGGGTTATCCCCAATCCGAACTTCGCCAACTGAAATGTTACTGATCTAAAGCTTCAAATGAAGGATGTCTTACCCTTTGAAAAACAGCCCTGCCTCGGCCGCGCTGGTGGTATTACTCCGCTACTAACAAAATTAAGTTAAAATAGATTGTATGCAGTGAAACTGGAACTCTGCACGAGGCTGTGCTGCAATTTGAGTAATAACTGCGAAGGTCGTCGTGTTAGTGATGTCATGCTGCAGCTGCAGGTAGTGGATAATAGTGTCGAGGCCTGCTCTAGTTTGCGGTCGATATTCTCAAGCCCATGGCGTGGTGTTGATAAGGAGAGCTGTCGCTTGAATCGTATTGATCGCCAGTGCCCAGAGCGCTACACCATAAGCTACAGACTTCACTACCCAAAAGCTTAGATGATACAATCTGGCCGCATCTCCTATTCAAGGCTAAGTACGAACCATGTGCGCAATCGCACCTTGATGTCAACTGCAAATCGTCAATGTATCGGTGAATATGGCCTGGCAACCAGAAATCCACTACAGCAGCAAGCCGGCATCAATGGCAACGTGCCAATGACATCGCCATGCTCAAAGCCATATAGAAATGAATTAATGTATGTACAGATTGAGACGTATTGCTTTTACATTGAGGGATATGGACAGAATGCCATCATTAAACCATTACTGTATGAAGAGCTCTGATTGATCGGAAGGGTAAAGACTGTCTGAAATATCAAAACTACTGGCAGTATGTCGTAATCTGTAGTCACCAGATTGCGTGAGTCGGATTACGGCAGCCCGAATTAATAAGCTTAAGTGGATCAAGCACAGACCATCCTAGCCATCTTAGCTCATTCACACCCAAGCACGAGTGAGCCAGCGTTGACCAGCGTGTGTGTGCCTTCCTCACTTTGGATTTTACCTTATCAACACCACACCTTCCATTCCCCGCACCATCCACCACCATCACCACCATGGCCTCAACTTCGTCCGACAGCAAGGTTGCACGCATGCCGTACCGCTTCCTCGGTGACTCTGGTCTGCTCGTGTCCAAGCTCTCGCTCGGCAGCTGGATGAACTACGGTGAAGAGTTCACGGCCGACGCCTGGTACGACATGATGGCGCTCGCGTTCAAGCACGGCATCAACTTGTTCGACAACGCGGAAATCTACGGTCGCGGCCAGGCGGAAGAGAACATGGGGGCTGCCATCAAGAAGGGCATCACCAACGGCACGTGGAGCCGTGAGGATCTGGTGATCACCACCAAGATCTTCTACGGCTCCAAGGGCTTCCCGAGGGCCCGTTCGGAAAGGGTCCGGAGAATGGGCTGTCGGCCAACGACCAAGGGCTCAGCCGCAAGCACATCGTGGAAGGCACGAAGGCGTCGCTGGCGAGACTGCAGCTGGACTACGTCGACGTGATTTTCTGTCACCGGTCAGATGCGTTCACACCCATCGAGGAGACGGTCCGAGCCATGAACTTCGTCATCAACCAGGGCTGGGCCTTCTACTGGGGGACGAGCTCGTGGAGCGCGGCTCAGATCCAAGAGGCCTGTGACATCGCAGATCGTCTGGGCCTGGTGCGTCCCATTGTGGAGCAGCCCGAGTACAATGTGCTCACGCGTAACAAGGTCGAGTTCGAGTACCTGGACCTGTACAAGAAGTACAAGTTGGGTCTCACGACGTGGTCTCCACTCGGGTTTGGCACTCTCACTGGCAAGTACAGCGTTGGCAGCAGCGACGGATCCCGTCTTCACGATCCCAAGTGGTCTGCGGTAGTCCACGACTTTTCTGAGCGCGTGACGACGGCAGAGAAGCTGCGGCCTATTGCCCAAGAGTTAGACGTGCCGATGGCACTGCTCGCCATTGCTTGGTGCGCCAGCAACGACAACGTCTCCACTGTCCTCCTCGGTGCCAAGAACCCTGCACAACTGGAGCAGAACCTGAAAGCTCTCGAAGTGCTGCCGAAACTGACTCCAGAAGTGAAGGCCAAGATCGACGCGGCCATCCCATTCAATCCAGTCTGCTCGGAGAAAGACTGGTTCTCCTACATTCGCCAGCGTCACTTGTAGGCAGGAGGACGTAGCCATCTACTTGTAGTGTTTGATTGGCGTCAACATTGCTTTCCAAATTCTTGGATGATGAGTTCGGCGCACTTTATTTCGTTTTTTTCTCGAGTGTTGTCTGCAGCCTGTTTTGTCCAGTTGTACGCTTACGTATACCTCTACTTCTTGGTCTTGTAGAACGTCTCGAATTTGTTCACGATATCTTGCCATCCAGCTAGTGGCTTGGAATGCGTCTTAATCTTTTCTGTTTTGCGTTAGGAGTCCATTTGGGCTTGTACCAACATCTGTTGATTTTGAACTGCGGTGGGTGAAGAGTTTAACGCAAACAGGATTGCTCGGCAACGTCGGTAATAGATTTGTCGCCACCGTTCATGCTATCAAACCTTCTTCGGTAGCAGTCTGAGGAAGCCAGTAGGGTAGGGCTCTCGCGAATGAACGCTTTTAGGAATCCGGAGGAGAGAATGAAACCCAAGCCTCGGTAGAGACACCGTTATAGGAGACAGTTTTACTGGTAGACTGTCTCCGCTCTAAAGGGCGAGTCAGTATTCCCGTAATACTGTCTCCTTGCAACATCTCCCGAAAAGGAAGACGAAACCGCAATCTCTAGAGATCGCTCTCTTACTCCATAATTCAGTTTCAATAGATCTCCCTGTATTCCCTAAATCTCGCGTAAACTTCCTTAAAACTCCTGCTTTCGATGGTTTTAATAAGACTCATCACCAGCTGTTTTTACGGCGATCTTCTAACGTGAAGCGCCGCTAAATCCACTTTGAAGAGATGTAAACTCCTCTATAGAGTATGCGGCGGCTTCCGGCAAATGCTCCAATCATCACGACGCCTACACAGAGAGCTAGACGTTGGCAACGCCCACGGGCGCTACCAAAGTCTAACTGGATGGCCACTCAGCGGGGCGTGCCCAAGACCAACACCAGCAGTCGGACGAGCGGGCTAGTTGCTCACAACACCATTCGTCACCTGAGCCTACCACCACCTCTATCTATTCCGAACCCCTCTCAAGCCTGACACAGCATGATACCAGTCCCTCCAAGAGTTCGCGACGCCGTGAATGGCTTCGAGCCATCCGAAGGTTTCGTCGTCGTGCCTTAGCGCTGAAATGAGAAGTCAATCATTTTCGGCTACGGCGTACGACTTTCCAAAGCTCCTGACGACCCGAATGACGGTCCTGACCCTTCCTCGCCAGTCATTTGGATGTGTTTGGCCGGTGAGGTCTATAGCGAGCGGTGTTTCTTTTCGCTATCAACTGAAATGACATCTGCGGCAACTAAGCACCTGAGAAAAGCGCATGAAGTCACCTCAGAGAGGACTGAGATCGCGCAAGAAAAACGACGGACGCGTGGCGAGGAACTGGATCGACGGCGTGGTTCACCGCTATTCCGCGACAATCCTTCTCGGGTTTACATTCTTCTGGAGACGCTGCGAATCGTGAACAACAATCTACCGTACCGCTTGGGCGAGTACGAAGAATCGATATCGATTCGTGAGCTTGTCGTCAAAGACGCCATGCGAGCCACGGTTAGTGCAAAGACCGTCTCCCACTCGATAGTGGAACTGTATACGTTAACTGAAAAAGTGATCGAAGAAATCCTTCGTGCAAATCGCATTGGCACAACCCCGGCATTCTCAGTCGTTGCCGTGTTCTGGACGTCAAAGGTGCAGACAACAAAATACCTAGGCCTACGCATATACATGGTTAATGAAAACTATCAGTTCCGATCTATTCTGCTTGGTACACGGCACTTTGTGCCGCTGTATGGGGAACGTGCAGGTGACATCCGAGGACCTTTCCAGCGTTGGATTGCTGATATCCTGAAGGACTTTGGGCTTACTCGCCGTGATTTGTTCGGTGCGACGACAAATCGCGGGTTAGACGTCAAATAAATGATGCGCGGTGGCCTCAAGCTCAACTGGCATTGGTGCGTGCCGCACATGACCAACGCAGCAACAAAGGCTGCATGTGGTATGGTCGAAGACGTGTCCAAGTAAAAAAACCGGCGATGACAGACTGCATTCGGCGAATTGTAAAACCAATTTACACGGTGATGACACGAGGTGGTGAGCCTTTTTCGTCCAGAGTATAGCGGCCCTTTGATACCCCTGGTCCAGAACTCAGAATCTCAGAGTCTGAAACTCTGAATGTCTGGTCCAGGGTTGGCGTGTACCTTGTGTAACCCCTGACGGTTCGATTAACCTCGAGCGAGTATTGATCCAAGTATGTGAGTACTCTGGTCTTCAATCTTCTGGTCCAGAATGTCTGGGTTCTTGAATCAGAGACGCGCGTTCACCACTTGGTAGTCAGCAAATCAAATCAAATGTAGAGTTCTTGTTATACGTCATGTTATACAGCGTCCGAACTCTTGATAGCCTTGGACGAAGGCTGAGCCGAGGTCAGTTGGAGCTCTGATCCAGGATACTCGGCAGGATTCCAGATGCTCACGACGTTACGCGCACCACCCTCAGAGAGGGAAATTCACTTGCAGGTTTCAGGTTCAGAGGTCTTCGCTTCACACAACAGGCTGCGTTCACGGACCAGGATGTCGACTGCAGATCTTGACACTCCCAGACTCAGGAATATGAAATGGGTTAGCCTCTGAGGACGCCCAACAAATATATGAAATAGTCGGGCTTGTATCCTCAGCGAACAGCGCTTTGGACCCCAACCTAACTATACCTGACACGGGTTGGAGGATCCAGAGTGCCGACAGCAAGTGGGTCTCAGTCGACTACTGCTTAGCGAACCTTGAACGACTTGTGCCTTAGCTGGCAAATTGAACTCTCTGTTTGATTTATCTACTATCTACTTTTGGCTATTGACTGATTTACTTCGTTTGTGCATTCACTATCTTGGTTATCATTGATGTGTGGTTGTGTCTTGGGTCAAATATCTTAGTCATCAGTGATGAGTGGTTGTACCGCGAACCATTCTTGGAACAGATCAGGAAACACATCTCCAAACTGGCTTCATCTCAGGTTTCTGGAATCTTGGATCTCTGGTTCAGAAATTCTGGATCCTGGATCTCAACTCAGGCTTGGGCTCTGGATCCTGGGATTATGGTTGCTTACAACATTGTACACACGCTCACTGCTGGGATTACTGAGTCTGATTCAGGAAGTCCAGGATTCAAGACATCAGCAACTTGATTCAAGATCTTGGGTCCCAGAGAGTCCAGATCAGAAATGTTGAACCAGATTCCAGAAGATAATGACTTGCTCTTCTGGAATACATCGTCAAACCTTTGATATCTAGTCTGGAACCCGGAGTTTAGAGACTGCAACTTGGTATCTTGACTTATAACTCTGGATATCTTCGTGAATATCTGGTTCTTGAGCCTGAGTCTGCTTTCTATTAGCCAAGCCTAGGCGGGGCGTCGCATGGATACGTTCACAAGGGACGTTTTCTCTTGGTTCGTTAATAAACCCGCTTCAGGACGGGGTATGGTCCGGATTGAGCGCTCAACACCCTGGATTTAAGACCAGGTGCTGCACTTCCAAACCAGAAGGACCATCCTTGACCCAGAAAGCTCCATCCAGACGCTTCATCAACCGTCACTTCTCATCTTTCCATATTTCCCTGTCGCAAGTCATCTGTTTTTCTGGCTCTCATTACCCATCCAATCCAATAACACCACGCGTTTCATCCACTCATCTTCAAACAACCGAAAAATTGACGAGCACTTCGTGTCAGTGAAGCATCACGAGGGTATGGGTTTGCTCTTTAAAAGAGCTTTGTCTTTATGGAAAGAGTGGTAAGTCGCCGCACTAACTTCTAGCTTACCGGACGCACCGTTTCCTTGGTATGACACGTGTTATCCGCAGAATCTTAGACCTATGGGAGCCTCTCGTCGCGTGATTCAGTGAGCGGGTTGAAGTTGCACGCAGCGAACGCAAAAATCTACCTGGTGGGTTCCCTCTAGAGCGTGACTACCAGCACCTCGTACATACTCTATCGCTGTTGGAGCCGATCACAATACTGAACATTAAGAGTCAAGGTGAACATGCCAATCAAAACGGATGTAATGGTAGCTTTGTACAAACTACGAGTCACTGTACTTGATTGCTCAAAGATTTCCGGGACTACTGATCCACGTAGACCCAACGGAAGACGTTTAGGCAGGATGAGCTCTCTTTGTTGGCATCAAACACACGCACCCTACTTCATCAAGCCTTCCACTCGCGATTCTTCTCGCGTTATACGGATTGCAAAATGATCAACAAATATTCGTTCTGGAGATGCAACCTTTCATGCATCCTAACTTCGAGAGCCTTGATGGGCTCCTCAGCCGGATCGTCACCTTGTGCAATGCCGATCAAAACGGCACCGCCACTTCAGCAGGAGACAAAATTTTTATGCGAATCAAGAAGGAGATCTACGACAAAGTGTGGTCTATTATATTGTCTGTTGCCGCGACCAGACAAGTGCCTATCGCCGCTCTAGTTGAAGAGCTACCACCACCTGCCGCACCAACACCATTTTTTGAGGATCTAATGGAGGTATTCGGGGACGTAATTGACGTTGATCACGTCTCATCAGAAGCCACCCAAGAAATGGATACCGCCCGGATTGATGAGGAGCTTGAGCGTTGGGAGGACTCGGCAACATCTCTACAGCCCAATGGAGATCGAGCTGAGATGGTATTGGAGTTTTGGAAAAGGCAAGCTGACAACGGTACCTACAAGTTCATGCTTCCAGTCACGATAACATTATCGTCATTGTGGATCGCCTCACTAAGCGCGGTCATCTTGTGGCTACTCGAGCAAATGCAACAGCAGAAGACACAGCTCGGTTTTCCCGCGATTTCTACCACCGCCTTCTGGGTTTACTTGAATGTATCGAGTCTGATCGAGGTACAAAGTTCATTTTCAAGATGTGGCAGCAGATCATGCGGTTGCAAGCGACCCAGTTGCAATTGAGCTTCGCATTCCGAACCTGAACGGATGGGCAATCGGAAGTCACAATTAAATTTGTGAACGAATTTATTCAGTACTTCGTCGCTCCGCCCACAATGACTGGGACACGCTCCTACCGCTGTGCGAGTTTGCGTACAACACGCGCATCCACAGCACGACGGGTGTGTCTTTGTTCATGGCCGACTTAGGTTATCAGCCGCGGGCCGTGTTAGATTGTGTGATCCCGATATCTCGCCGGTCCATTGCGGCTAAGTTCGTCACACATCAGAAAGCAATTTTGGTGGGAGCACAGGACACGATGACTGCTGCTTAAGAGCGTTGGCATGCAGCGTACGATCGGAATCGTTTGCACCTGTCACTTGAAGTTGGCGACAAGGCGCTGCTCAACACCAAGAACCTCGACTTGGCCACCTAGGCACGGACGGCAAGCGCAAGTTTGCTTCAAGGTTCATCGGTCCATATAGGATCATCGAAAAGACTAGTCCTGTGTGGCGAAGTTCGGTGAAACTTTACCGCCCAGTGTATAGTGCCTAGCCCGGTGGAAGGGTCAGTAACCTCTGAAACCGAAGTTCCAGAGTGGCGTGTGTTACCTCGCGAACCCCTGTAGGTCCGATTAACCTTGAGGTTTATCTTTGGACGTCGTCTCCGACTTGGATCTTGAACGTCAACCTTGAAACGCGATGTCGTTTCAGCCCTGAACCTGAACCGAAGGTCTGGAACGAGGCCGTGGATCAAGCGTTGGAGAACCGGAAGCAATCCTGTCTCCTTAGCGATAACCTAAACAAATACAAAAGTGAGTTCTTCCCTATACAATACTACAAACAGCCTCTACTTATTCTTATAGACCCTTGAGCGGGGGTCTGAAACCGGTCTCAATTAGGCTGAATCAGGGAACCGGTGTACCCTGAGCCTGACGTTCGCGTACCACCTTCTAACGAAGGAAAAGCAATTAATCACACTCAGTATAATCCTCTTTCTACACAGTCTTACTTTCAACCAATGGGGTGACTGCTAACTAACCACCACCAGCTCGTTCTTAACATGAAATGGATAACCCGCCCACTTCGCAACACACTTAACGGGGTCCAACTAGGAAATGGAATACACTGGATCACCTCAAACGCGAGTGCGAATGATCCCCAGTGTATATGGACTTGATACTATGGGGAGTCCCGCACTGCCCTGTCCGAGGAACAGCGGACCCGATTCCTAATTCGACTTGCGCCTTAGGGGTTAAAGAACTTCTCTGTTAGTCTGTTTAGAAATATCGCTAATCTTCTCAATACAAATCTTCATATATCTGCTCTGGAATTCTTCTGTGTTCTTCCGTGTTCTTCTGTTCTCTCGTGCGTCCTGATTTATCTTGATTTGAGTATGGTGAATCAGATGGCGTAAACATCTTGTGGGTACAATTACCCACATTCCACCAAATAGCATAAACATCTTGCGCATACACTTCTCCAGGTTCAATGATGATGGCCAATCGATTCAATGTCTGAAACCAATTTCGTTTCAACCCTGAAACCATCGTTTCAGGGGACACTTCATCTCTAAATCCACAAACTTGAAGGCGGAAGTCCTGGTACCAATGGCATACAAAACCCAAGTCACATAGACTATGGACCAGCTTCGTTTCAGGGTCTGGATCAGGTTCACTTGCAACTTGGCTTCGTTTCAGACTTGATTCACTCCGGGTGCACGATATATCGGTCGGTTCAGCCAAGTCGAGGCGGGACACCACCTGTAATACGTTTACAGTGGTGTTTTAGACGCTGCATATCAGTTAAACCCGCTTAAGGACGAGGGCGAGCCTGGACGGAACGTTCGTTTCAGGGAAAATACGTCCTGTACATGAACTTCCAGGCTCTAAGGGCCCATCCTTGGCTGTTCCAAGCATCGTTCCGCGGAATAAACCAGTATCCACATCAGTTTCATGTCGCAAGTCCATAAATAGACCCAAAGCTTCACAGCCACTCATTGGTTCAGGCAACGACTGATTGCGTCCAGGGAAAATCCACTTTAGCTTCGTCACACATTCGTTTGAAGCTGTAAAGTCGTAACACTTACGACTAAAGTGAAAACAAAATCTTCTGCAAATTAATACACCCGCATTTGAGGTGGATAGTCAAGGATCATACAAACTTCTTGGTACATGGCAAAGTCGTAAGTTACGACATTTGTTTAGTGGTTCTGGAGCCAACCTTCTGGGAACCAAGGAGTTAATGAATGCTATGACCTATTGACAAATAGATTGCACATTCGGAAAGTATCACTGTAGCTACGGTGCGTTTTATCACTCGATGGCTGTGTTATCATATCTTAATCCGCTTTAAGCGACCCAGTTGCAATTGAGCTTCGCATTCCGAACCTGAACGGATGGGCAATCGGAAGTCACAATTAAATTTGTGAACGAATTTATTCAGTACTTCGTCGCTCCGCCCACAATGACTGGGACACGCTCCTACCGCTATGCGAGTTTGCGTACAACACGCACATCCACAGCACGACGGGTGTGTCTTTGTTCATGGCCGACTTAGGTTATCAGCCGCGGGCCGTGTTAGATTGTGTGATCCCGATATCTCGCCGGTCCATTGCGGCTAAGTTCGTCACACATCAGAAAGCAATTTTGGTGGGAGCACAGGACACGATGACTGCTGCTTAAGAGCGTTGGCATGCAGCGTACGATCGGAATCGTTTGCACCTGTCACTTGAAGTTGGCGACAAGGCGCTGCTCAACACCAAGAACCTCGACTTGGCCACCTAGGCACGGACGGCAAGCGCAAGTTTGCTTCAAGGTTCATCGGTCCATATAGGATCATCGAAAAGACTAGTCCTGTGTGGCGAAGTTCGGTGAAACTTTACCGCCCAGTGTATAGTGCCTAGCCCGGTGGAAGGGTCAGTAACCTCTGAAACCGAAGTTCCAGAGTGGCGTGTGTTACCTCGCGAACCCCTGTAGGTCCGATTAACCTTGAGGTTTATCTTTGGACGTCGTCTCCGACTTGGATCTTGAACGTCAACCTTGAAACGCGATGTCGTTTCAGCCCTGAACCTGAACCGAAGGTCTGGAACGAGGCCGTGGATCAAGCGTTGGAGAACCGGAAGCAATCCTGTCTCCTTAGCGATAACCTAAACAAATACAAAAGTGAGTTCTTCCCTATACAATACTACAAACAGCCTCTACTTATTCTTATAGACCCTTGAGCGGGGGTCTGAAACCGGTCTCAATTAGGCTGAATCAGGGAACCGGTGTACCCTGAGCCTGACGTTCGCGTACCACCTTCTAACGAAGGAAAAGCAATTAATCACACTCAGTATAATCCTCTTTCTACACAGTCTTACTTTCAACCAATGGGGTGACTGCTAACTAACCACCACCAGCTCGTTCTTAACATGAAATGGATAACCCGCCCACTTCGCAACACACTTAACGGGGTCCAACTAGGAAATGGAATACACTGGATCACCTCAAACGCGAGTGCGAATGATCCCCAGTGTATATGGACTTGATACTATGGGGAGTCCCGCACTGCCCTGTCCGAGGAACAGCGGACCCGATTCCTAATTCGACTTGCGCCTTAGGGGTTAAAGAACTTCTCTGTTAGTCTGTTTAGAAATATCGCTAATCTTCTCAATACAAATCTTCATATATCTGCTCTGGAATTCTTCTGTGTTCTTCCGTGTTCTTCTGTTCTCTCGTGCGTCCTGATTTATCTTGATTTGAGTATGGTGAATCAGATGGCGTAAACATCTTGTGGGTACAATTACCCACATTCCACCAAATAGCATAAACATCTTGCGCATACACTTCTCCAGGTTCAATGATGATGGCCAATCGATTCAATGTCTGAAACCAATTTCGTTTCAACCCTGAAACCATCGTTTCAGGGGACACTTCATCTCTAAATCCACAAACTTGAAGGCGGAAGTCCTGGTACCAATGGCATACAAAACCCAAGTCACATAGACTATGGACCAGCTTCGTTTCAGGGTCTGGATCAGGTTCACTTGCAACTTGGCTTCGTTTCAGACTTGATTCACTCCGGGTGCACGATATATCGGTCGGTTCAGCCAAGTCGAGGCGGGACACCACCTGTAATACGTTTACAGTGGTGTTTTAGACGCTGCATATCAGTTAAACCCGCTTAAGGACGAGGGCGAGCCTGGACGGAACGTTCGTTTCAGGGAAAATACGTCCTGTACATGAACTTCCAGGCTCTAAGGGCCCATCCTTGGCTGTTCCAAGCATCGTTCCGCGGAATAAACCAGTATCCACATCAGTTTCATGTCGCAAGTCCATAAATAGACCCAAAGCTTCACAGCCACTCATTGGTTCAGGCAACGACTGATTGCGTCCAGGGAAAAATCCACTTTAGCTTCGTCACACATTCGTTTGAAGCTGTAAAGTCGTAACACTTACGACTAAAGTGAAAACAAAATCTTCTGCAAATTAATACACCCGCATTTGAGGTGGATAGTCAAGGATCATACAAACTTCTTGGTACATGGCAAAGTCGTAAGTTACGACATTTGTTTAGTGGTTCTGGAGCCAACCTTCTGGGAACCAAGGAGCTAATGAATGCTATGACCTATTGACAAATAGATTGCACATTCGGAAAGTATCACTGTAGCTACGGTGCGTTTTATCACTCGATGGCTGTGTTATCATATCTTAATCCGCTTTAAGCGACCCAGTTGCAATTGAGCTTCGCATTCCGAACCTGAACGGATGGGCAATCGGAAGTCACAATTAAATTTGTGAACGAATTTATTCAGTACTTCGTCGCTCCGCCCACAATGACTGGGACACGCTCCTACCGCTATGCGAGTTTGCGTACAACACGCACATCCACAGCACGACGGGTGTGTCTTTGTTCATGGCCGACTTAGGTTATCAGCCGCGGGCCGTGTTAGATTGTGTGATCCCGATATCTCGCCGGTCCATTGCGGCTAAGTTCGTCACACATCAGAAAGCAATTTTGGTGGGAGCACAGGACACGATGACTGCTGCTTAAGAGCGTTGGCATGCAGCGTACGATCGGAATCGTTTGCACCTGTCACTTGAAGTTGGCGACAAGGCGCTGCTCAACACCAAGAACCTCGACTTGGCCACCTAGGCACGGACGGCAAGCGCAAGTTTGCTTCAAGGTTCATCGGTCCATATAGGATCATCGAAAAGACTAGCCCTGACACGTACAAGCTCGCGCTACCGTCTGGGCTACGTCTCCACCCGGAGTACCACGTATCGCAACTGCCTCCATATCGACACGGTGATGATCCTGTACAGATCACTCGTCTTCGTCCTATGTTGACGGACAGTACTGCAGGCCACCTCGTACGTTCGATTCTAAGTCATCGTCGGCAGAAAAGGGTTCGTCAATTCAAGGTGAAGTGGCTCGACACTTCACTCGGTTTGTAATGTGAACTGTAAAGCAATTTGGCGCAAGTCATTGAGCATATTCGCCAATAAATCGACACGCTTCCAGCTATACGAGCAACGGCATTAAGGGAGGATGTGTAACGGTGATTACAGTCCGTTGCTGGCGCTCACGAATCTAGCAAGTCCTCGATCGCATGGGTGCGTACGTTGCTGCAAGCGTTTCATTAGATCACTACACAGCAGGAGTAGAGACGTGCAAGAAATCGTGGTTTGTCTATTTCATTCAATTCCGTCTTCATTTCGCCTCCTAGCACGCGCCTAGAACAATACTCAAGACCAAGCAACCGCTAAGGGCAAGACATACAGCATGGCGCAACTTCGAGTGTAGATAGCCGAGTAAACCGCAATAAGTAAATAACTAAACATTGCCTGATCGAAGGCGTCTGCATCACAGTTGTCTGACAAAACTCAAGATGGCTTTCAGGCGGATGCTTGGCGCGGTGAGGGGTTGGCGGCAGAACCGTGAGTCAACCAGACCCACGGCTGCGGATTATTTCAGTGTTAATACCGGTTGATTTCTATGCCACGCAATAAATATGTTATCAATGCCAAATGGATGTTTTCAATGCGACCTTGATTATTTGCACACTAAACCACTGGGATTAATTTAATGCCACTCCCTAATGTGAGCATCACTGCCAATCAGACTTGCTATAAGATCAACTTATTGTATAATCCTAAATATGACTAAATACAAAAATTGTAAAAGAGATGTGTGAGAGGTCGCGAATATCCGTTTCGACAAAAAGGCCTATGTATACTACAATCAAGTTTAATATGGCTACACTTTCGTTGCCACAGACGGTTCTCCGGTCGCATTTTTACACATAAAAATTAGATTTGAGTGTGAGAGCACATATGAGATTTTGGTGGGCATCCAATGAAACAACATGTTAGAGCCTTCGGCTTAAAGGAGGCCATATACAAAAGGTTTTGTTCCTATTTTAGTGATTTAGATCGATAGACTTCTATGCATAAAATCAATTAAATAAATCGTCATCAGTTTGAAGTGATCCTATGTCTCATTTGAAAGGAAAAGTTGATAGCTTCGCAAGCTGCTCTACATACTTCGGTACTGTTTCCTATTTTTTCGCGAACATGACGTCCCAGTACCGGTTGTTGTTCTTCATGTAGGGAACGTCAATTGTTCCAACGTAGTCGCGATTAACGACCGAAAGGCTTTCAAGCTGGCGGAGTTCTCAGCATGATAAATAAATTCATTTCATCCACCAGTTTAAAGCTGATTAAGATATGATAACACAGCCATCGAGTGATAAAACGCACCGTAGCTACAGTGATACTTTCCGAATGTGCAATCTATTTGTCAATAGGTCATAGCATTCATTAGCTCCTTGGTTCCCAGAAGGTTGGCTCCAGAACCACTAAACAAATGTCGTAACTTACGACTTTGCCATGTACCAAGAAGTTTGTATGATCCTTGACTATCCACCTCAAATGCGGGTGTATTAATTTGCAGAAGATTTTGTTTTCACTTTAGTCGTAAGTGTTACGACTTTACAGCTTCAAACGAATGTGTGACGAAGCTAAAGTGGATTTTTCCCTGGACGCAATCAGTCGTTGCCTGAACCAATGAGTGGCTGTGAAGCTTTGGGTCTATTTATGGACTTGCGACATGAAACTGATGTGGATACTGGTTTATTCCGCGGAACGATGCTTGGAACAGCCAAGGATGGGCCCTTAGAGCCTGGAAGTTCATGTACAGGACGTATTTTCCCTGAAACGAACGTTCCGTCCAGGCTCGCCCTCGTCCTTAAGCGGGTTTAACTGATATGCAGCGTCTAAAACACCACTGTAAACGTATTACAGGTGGTGTCCCGCCTCGACTTGGCTGAACCGACCGATATATCGTGCACCCGGAGTGAATCAAGTCTGAAACGAAGCCAAGTTGCAAGTGAACCTGATCCAGACCCTGAAACGAAGCTGGTCCATAGTCTATGTGACTTGGGTTTTGTATGCCATTGGTACCAGGACTTCCGCCTTCAAGTTTGTGGATTTAGAGATGAAGTGTCCCCTGAAACGATGGTTTCAGGGTTGAAACGAAATTGGTTTCAGACATTGAATCGATTGGCCATCATCATTGAACCTGGAGAAGTGTATGCGCAAGATGTTTATGCTATTTGGTGGAATGTGGGTAATTGTACCCACAAGATGTTTACGCCATCTGATTCACCATACTCAAATCAAGATAAATCAGGACGCACGAGAGAACAGAAGAACACGGAAGAACACAGAAGAATTCCAGAGCAGATATATGAAGATTTGTATTGAGAAGATTAGCGATATTTCTAAACAGACTAACAGAGAAGTTCTTTAACCCCCTAAGGCGCAAGTCGAATTAGGAATCGGGTCCGCTGTTCCTCGGACAGGGCAGTGCGGGACTCCCATAGTATCAAGTCCATATACACTGGGGATCATTCGCACTCGCGTTTGAGGTGATCCAGTGTATTCCATTTCCTAGTTGGACCCCGTTAAGTGTGTTGCGAAGTGGGCGGGTTATCCATTTCATGTTAAGAACGAGCTGGTGGTGGTTAGTTAGCAGTCACCCCATTGGTTGAAAGTAAGACTGTGTAGAAAGAGGATTATACTGAGTGTGATTAATTGCTTTTCCTTCGTTAGAAGGTGGTACGCGAACGTCAGGCTCAGGGTACACCGGTTCCCTGATTCAGCCTAATTGAGACCGGTTTCAGACCCCCGCTCAAGGGTCTATAAGAATAAGTAGAGGCTGTTTGTAGTATTGTATAGGGAAGAACTCACTTTTGTATTTGTTTAGGTTATCGCTAAGGAGACAGGATTGCTTCCGGTTCTCCAACGCTTGATCCACGGCCTCGTTCCAGACCTTCGGTTCAGGTTCAGGGCTGAAACGACATCGCGTTTCAAGGTTGACGTTCAAGATCCAAGTCGGAGACGACGTCCAAAGATAAACCTCAAGGTTAATCGGACCTACAGGGGTTCGCGAGGTAACACACGCCACTCTGGAACTTCGGTTTCAGAGGTTACTGACCCTTCCACCGGGCTAGGCACTATACACTGGGCGGTAAAGTTTCACCGAACTTCGCCACACATTTTGTACGTCCAGGGAGGAGGCGGTACCAGGAATGGCAGCAACTCCTTTATGAGAATACACTGTCGTCTCAGGCCCGATTACGTGCCGAACGATTCGCTCAGATGATGCGCGACCAGGCACCGCCCTCCGTTCCAACTCCTGAATATCCGTGGCCGTCTACTAATTTGGCAGCTGGCGTCCTTACAAATGCTGGGCGACCTTGGCTCCATCCACTGGACAGCGACACAGAGGTCCCAAGTTGATACTACGAGCACCTCCCAACTCACGGTAAGCCGACACGACAGGCTCCTCCATTGTCAGGGCAAGCCTCGTTAATAAGGAGAGAAGAAAAATGTGTGTATCGAGCATCGAACATTGGCTCGAATCTGCATGTATGAGGTCAGTACATCCAAGTCCGAAATATGGAGGTAAAATGAAAGGCCCGCCCGGCGGCCGGAGGTTCAAGATCACGCTTTATTGGCATGCGCTCGCTGTCGATAAATACCACATATCCCGACCCTGAATCCCGATGATGAAGCTAGTGACGGACTTCAACGACGTCCTGAATATACATGATATGGATGGTATGTCGCTGGAGGAGCCGAATATAACGGTCGATATCTCATGTGCGGCGATGAGGCCACTCACCATCAAGCCGATAGTCACCACATATCTAAAGCGCTGTATAAAATACGTTGTACAAAGCAGGTGGCACTTATCTCCTTGTGAAACATAGCGGGGCAAGCCGCCAGAGAGTCCGTGGGGTCATGAATTGAAGAATTTGGTTACAATAACATGTCCAACCAGTTGGTGATTGTCGAAGCCGGAGGGATCGGAGGAATATTGACGTTGGTCCGCGATATCCACTTCGGTGAGAGGGACGAAGCAGCTCGGGTGCTGGCAAACCTCGCTGGGAATGATAACTACGAGTAGATAATGCGTACAGCACGCTGTGCACCGGTAATTGTGGAATTTCTCCAGGACGGTAGCGCTGAGCAACAAGATGCTGCATGGTACGCTTTGGTGAAACTGGCGAAGAAGAGCTAATATGACGAGCCCAAAATCGTGCGAGCTGCTGGAGCGAAGATGTTGGTGAACTTGCTTGGAGAAGCCTACTACGACACTCCACCGCGGGGGATGGCGGAGATGCTAACCTCGTTGCTGGCGCGCAGTGGATGAGAGCCACCCGAGCCGCGCACTAGGCTTGCTCAATTAACAGGATTGTCCCGGCCGAAGTGAAAGCCGAAATGAACAACCCTACGAATCCTAATAATATTCTGGAGCTACCGAGTAGGAACCAGCACCTAGCCGCTGGTTTTGTTACAGCCAGTGCACTGGGACAAAGATGAACGTAGCCTCTCCGCGGGGTAGCAACCACCGTGCCGCAGTTTCGAACCTGTGAGTCTACAAATACCCCAACTGCGTTGATGTCCTTAGGCTCGTACCGAAGGTGTAGACAACATGCAGTGTCTCCAGTCGAACCCGAAAACACGATTTCTGTTCCGGAAATCTATCATAAGGGCATCACAAAAGCCTTTCTATATGATCTGTGGTTCAGCATCGCAATCCTTAGGTAGCTATCCGTAAACGCTCTCTCTAACAAACCATCTCCCATCCCATCTATTCACATCCTCCACCAGATCCTCCATCTGGAGGCCTTGACTGCTCACTAATTCTACTGCATCTCGCATTTACCGGTCCTGCTCTGCTAGGGCCTTCTGCTGCTCCTCCAGCTGAGCACTCAGAGCCGCTTGCTTCGGGTTCAGCTCCACTTGGTTCTCGTACTGCTGCTGCCGATACTCGGCAGTCTTGAAAACAGAATGTCGTGTTGTTGGTGGGACAGGTCGTGTTGCACGTGATTACTCGAACGTTCGTGGCTGGAGGCGATATGAACATATTTTCGGCTCTCACTCGAGATGAATCCAGCGCCTACATCACAAGCTCACGGTTTCCGCGGTCTGGACTGCTCATCGCTTCCGCTACACAGCGCGAAGATAGATAACTAATCTTTGTTATACCCGCATTTGTAGCTTTAAAACCAAAAAACAGAATGAGAATGAAAAGCTAAACGAGGAAAGAGGAAAAACTGTACCTTGAAGCCTAGATGCTTACGCAAACTTGTCGTAGACAACGTGCGTATTTAGCGTGCTTGAAGCGCGGTGCTT